>JABMCL010002154.1:200000-202500 GCA_018857735.1 Alviniconcha marisindica | reverse complement strand
TGTGTGTGTGTGTGTGTGTGTGTGTGTGTGTGTGTGTGTGTGTGTGTGTGTGTGTGTGTGTGTGTGTGTGTGTGTGTGCGTGTGTGTGTTTTCTTCTTGTTTTTCTTTTGGGGAGGGGGGGGGGGGGGGCAGGGGGAGGGGGGGGGGGGGGAGGGGGGCATTGGGCGGGACGCGCAAGTTCTCCTGACTTGACCTTTGGTAGTTTCCAATAGCTGAAAAGATCTGAGTCGCCTACGGTAATTCTCACCTGGCCTGCAAGTTGATACAAGGTACATAAAACACCACCAGAGGTGCATCCTCTAAGGATACTTCATCTACACCTACGGATGTGAACTATAACTAGAGGACGATGTAGCTCTGGTGCAGTTTCACACTCCGAGCACCGCTTTCCGGCACCTTCCTCCAAAACTCTGCCAGATGTAGTTACGCCACTGAAGGGGTACTCTTTATCTCCATGCAGCTGTCCACCGACTCGGTCAGCGCCCTCCGAAAGGTTCGGGTACCGATAAGATTTTGGAAGCAACCTAGCGCCCAAGCACGCCCGTATACATGAGGCGCATCTACCCCCGGTAAAAAAAAAAGAGTTCCGTCTCGATTCAAACTGATTTTGGTTTTATTTGAACTGGCGTAAGCAACATGGTCAGTTATAAAACAAACGTGTGATATAATTTGAGTTGTTTGTAATAAACTTACTACTGTTTGAGCACCAACAAAAAAACTGCTCGTTAGCTGAGAGTTTTCTGGAACCTATGGCGTAATTAAATACGGCAGTGGTTGAAGGAAGGATGTCGTAAACCAGTGCTTGGAGTTTGATGCAGTTTATGTACTCGCATTTACGCGCATGCCAGACGAGAATTTCCGTAGGTGACTTAGGTGTTTGTTGCTGTGTTTATGTGAAGTCTTTTGAACGCTAATCAACTCCCTTGTTTGTTGATTCTTCTTGTCTTATCTTTCATTCTGCTAGTATTTGCTCAGTTGACACTGCTTTAAAATCAGTTACCCATTAATTTTTAGCACTGCCATCGCGTTGCATTAATTCGTAAATATCAACATGCATCACATTTTACCCCGACCAGCATCGATGCTTTGAGTCGAGCTGTAGATTCCTGAATCACACGGAACATTCCAGTTTGGCCTCAGTAACCGAAAAGGTTGAAGAGTCTGTGAGTGATCAGTTGGACGTAATGGAAACGAGGCTGAGACTCATGTGGCCACTTTCGTTGCAGGAAAGGAAACTTTTAGATTACTTGGGAACTAGATTTGTCCGGCTTAGAACGGGAAGGAAAGCTAGATGTTTTTTGCGCTGAAAAAGAAAAGGAAGAAAAACAGACGCTACCGACAATCCCAGGTGACGAATTTACTGGACAGCTTAGAGTGGGTCAAGACCCGACTTTGCACTTTGTTGTTAAACACGATGCCATCTAATTTTAAAATAATCCAAAACAGAACGGGGCCCAGAGCGCCTGTGCAGAATCCACAAACAAGTGGGTCAATTAGCGCTTAAACACAACAGTCACGACTAGGAGGGTGTACCTTGGTGAAGTTTATGTGAATTATATTTATTCGCATGCCAGGTGAGAGTTACTGTAGGCGACCAGTTCTTGTTGTGGTGTCGTCCATCGAGCGCTTATTGACTCCTATGTTTGTTTCATCTAGTCTTAGAGCCTTAGCGACTTCAATGTTCAGCATGTTAATAAAGGTTGCGTTGTGACAGAATTCGTTCTGGTTTGTGTGTGTATGTGTGTTTTGTGGTGTGTGTGTGTGTGTGTGGTGTTGTGTGGTGTGTGTGTGTGTGTGTGTGTGTGTTGTGTGTGTGTGTGTGGTTGTGTGTGTGTGTGTGTGTTTGTGTGTGTGTGTGTGTGTGTGTGTGTGTGTGTGTGTGTGTGTGTGTGTGTGTGTGTGTGTGTGTGTGTGTGTGTGTGTGTGTGTGTGTGTGTGTGTGTGTGTGTGTGTGTGTGTGGTGGTGTGGTGTGTGTGGTGTGTGTGTGTGTGTGTGTGTCGGTGTGCTTGTGTCTTGTTGTGTCTGTTGTCGATGTTGTTCTGTGTCGTAGTCTTGTGTGTGTGAGTCGAATGAGTTAACACCAAAAATGTACTTGCTATTAGGTGAAATAACGTTCTTATTTAGTCTTCTCTCTTCTCTCTCTCTCTCTCTCTCTCTCTCCCCTCTCTCTCTCTCTCTCTCTCTTCTCTCTCTCTCTCTTCATTATATATAAGCACAGAGAGAGAGGAGAAGAGAGAGACGAGACAAAGACAGACAAGACAGACAGAAGACAGAGACAGAAGAGAGACAGAGACGAGAGCAGAGACAGAGACAGAGAGAGACAGAGAGAGACAGAAGACAGACAACAGACAGACAGACAGACAGAGACACAGACACAGACACAGACAGAGAGACGGAGACAGAGAGACAGAGATAGACAGAGACAGACAGAGAAAGACAGAGAGAGAGAGACAGAGACAAAGAAACAGAGAGAGACAGAGGCAGAGTGGAGGGGATGGA
>JABMCL010002154.1:187500-195000 GCA_018857735.1 Alviniconcha marisindica | reverse complement strand
TTTTGACCCAGATTATTTGATCGCCATTTTCGGCTCTTGTCTTAGGCCTAATTCTGTCCCGCAGAAAACCCCATGGAAGCCGGTGGTCCCCTTTGAACAGTAACGATTCCTTCCAGGGATTCAAGTGGGATCAGCTTCACACCGAAAATAGCAAAATCGTCTTCACGGAATAATGACTTGACAAAGTTCCAGTGTGTTAGTAAAGTCTGTGGGCTGGGCTTCCTCCATCAGCCCTTACTTACACTCTGTACGCTGACCGCTTCACCCGGCGTTTCCAAGCAAGGGTTAATTGCCTCCTTCCTCCAGGGAGGGGGTGGGGCGCGGGAGGAGGGTTAATTGCGCTCTGCTCGCTCCATCCACTCTGTGGCTTTCTCGCACGGACCCCGTTCTCGCCAGTCTAACCAGCCAGCGTGGCAAATTTCGCATTGATCACATGTCCGAGAATTCCGGCCAATCAAAATCACCGCGGCCATTAACTGCGGAACAATGACACTCGGTAAAAAGATCTTCGCACCGGCGAAGGTTTCAGCCCAGACTAATTTGTCTGCTACTTTCTCTAACGCTCCCGCCTCTCCTCTCCCCCCTCCAAAGATCTGCGCCCCCCTCGACCCCCCCCCCTATTTTTGTTGTTGTTTGTTTGTTTGTTTGTTTGTTTGTTTGTTTTGTTTCCTCTCCCTCCACGGGTGAGTAGTAGGGTTGGCGAGTTTGAGTCGTCGGAAATTTTATATATATATATATATATATATATGTAGAGAGAGAGAGAGAGAGAGAGAGAGAGAGAGAGAGAGAGAGAGAGAGAGAGAGAGAGAGAGAGAGAGAGAGAGAGAGAGAGAGAGAGAGAGAGAGATTAACAAGGCTAAGGCGTAATTGGTGAAATTTTCAACCCGTCTTGTCCATTGGCCAATTCAGCGACGCTGGTTTGCACGAGTGAATGCCCCTTGTAATCTTTCGCTCAAGAAGTCGCGAAAGATCGCAGCTCCAACTTCCGGGCCGATTTCTGAGCAGGCATTGATTCACGCTGTGCAGAACGACGGAGGCTGAACCTAGCATTGTGAAGTGATGCAAATACCGATACTGCTGCGTTTGCAGGGGAAAGGTGATGGAGGATGGGACAAAAAGTGTCTTTGTATCGTTTCCTTGCTTACTAGAAGTATCGTTTTCATGCTTACCAGAAGATAGCGAGCGTGTGGAAAAAATGCGCTTTTTGGCAATCTATAGCACGAGGAACAAATTCTTGCCTATCGTCAGACACACTCTAGCAACGGGCCTTCAAAAATACCTTTAAGGTTGTCACTATAAACTTCGGCAATTCACTGTCGCTAAGGGACTTAAGCGATGCCGGGTAAAAAGCCAAAGGAGTTAACGACCCCGCCTGAACCACCCATAGATAGATAGATAGATAGAACAGAGAGGGAGAGACAAATGAAAAGAGAGCAAGGAGAGAGAGAGAGAGAGAGAGAGAGAGAGAGAGAGAGAGAGAGAGAGAGAGAGAGAGAGAGAGAGAGAGAGAGAGAGAGAGAGAGAGAGAGAGAGAGGAGAGAGACAGACAGACAGACAGACAGACAGACAGACAGACAGACAGACAGACAGACAGACAGACAGACAGACAGACAGAGACAGAGACAGAGAGACAGAGACAGAGACAGACACAGAGACACAGAGACACAGAGACAGAGACAGAGACAGAGACAGGACAGAGACAGAGACAGAGACAGACAGAGACAGAGACAGAGAGAGAGAGAGGCTCGCACGCAGGCAGACAGACACAGACAGAGAGAGAGAGAGAGAGACACACACACACACACACACACACACACACACACACACACACACACACACACACACATACACACACACACACACACACACACACACACACACCACACACACACACACACACACACACACACACACACACAGTCACACAGACACAGAGACAGACACACAGACAGAGAGAGACAGAGAGAGACAGAGACAGAGACAGAGAGACAGCCAGAGACAGAGACAGAGAGAAAGAGAGAATGAAAAAGAGAGACACAGAGAAAGACAGGGATTGAAAGAAAGAGGGAGAAAGAGAACAGCCTAGGGACCGACCATAAACTAAAAATGTAACTCAGAAGGAACTAAGAATAAATATTTAAAAAATGCACGTACATTGTCCATGTTGTTTATCCGACCATAAACTAAAAATTTAGCTCAGAACGAAGTAAGAATAAACACAAAATGCGCGTACATTGTCCATGTTGTTTATCTGATGCTAAGGTCTAAAAGCAAATCGTGCGCAAAGTTTTTTCTTTTTTTTTCTTTCTTCTTTTCTTTCTTTCTTCTATACTTGTTTTTGGTCTTTGCTTTTTGTTGTTTTACTGTATTTCAAATGTCAGGCAGTAAACTGTTTCAGATAATGCTTGCTAGAGGTCGTATCCACAAAGTGGAGAGAAAGGTCGATTAAAGGAGGCTGTCAATAAATCAGTGGCAAACCTTCTCTCTCTCTCTCTCTCTCTCTCTCTCTCTCTCTCTCTCTCTCTCTCTTTCTTGTTGCTTTGTTGTTGCTGCTGACCTGCTGCTGTGCCCCCCCCCACCATTTGTCTGCCACAGGTACTACAGCTTGTGCCACATTTGTCTGCCACAGATACTACAGCTTGTACCACACTTGCCCGTTACAGGTACTACAGCTTGTGCCACATTTGTCTGCCACAGGTACTACAGCTTGTGCCACATTTGCCCGGTACAGGTACTACGGCTTGTGCCACATTTGCCCAGTACAGGTACTACAGCTTGTGCCACATTTGCCCGTTACAGGTACTACAGCTTGTTCCACATTTGTCTGCCACAGGTACTACAGCTTGTGCCACATTTGCCCGTTACAGGTACTACAGTTTGTGCCACATTTGTCCGTTACAGGTACTACAGCTTGTGCCACATTTGCCCGTTACAGGTACTACAGCTTGTTCCACATTTGTCTGCCACAGGTACTACGGCTTGTGCCACATTTGCCCGTTACAGGTACTACAGCTTGTGCCACATTTGTCTGCCACAGGTACTACAGCTTGTTCCACATTTGCCCGGTACAGGTACTACAGTTTGTGCCACATTTGTCCGTTACAGGTACTACAGCTTGTGCCACATTTGCCCGTTACAGGTACTACAGCTTGTTCCACATTTGTCTGACAGGTACTACAGCTTGTGCCACATTTGCCTTACAGGTACTACAGTTTGTGCCACATTTGCTTTCCGTTACAGGTACTACAGCTTGTGCCACATTTGCCCGTTACAGGTACTACAGCTTGTGCCACATTTGTCTGCCACAGGTACTACGGCTTGTGCCACATTTGTTCGTTACAGGTACTACAGCTTGTGCCACACTTGCCCGTTACAGGTACTACAGCTTGTGCCACACTTGCCCGTTACAGGTACTACGGCTTGTGCCACATTTGTCCGTTACAGGTACTACAGCTTGTGCCACACTTGCCCGTTACAGGTACTACAGCTTGTGCCACAGTTGTCTGCCACATGTACTACAGCTTGTGCGACACTTGCCCATCACAGTTTTTTACTCACAGCAGAGGCCATGATTATACATGTGATTTCACATTCATTAGTCTTTGATTCGAAAATCAGACATAAAAAGGAAGTATCTAAAGTAAACAACAACAACAGTAACTCTCCATAGTCTTAAAAATGTTGGGTTTCTTGAAACTTTTGTCAGTGGACTGTGATTGAGGAATTCGGAGGATTCGGATATTTCTTTTTGTAGCTTCAGTTGTGACAACTGAAGCTACAAAAAGATATATCCGAATCCTTTCTCGTTTCTCGTCGAATTCTTCGTTTGACCCTTATCATAAAAAAATCAATTAAAAAAATCATATATCTTGTGAATAAATTAAAGACGAAACAAAAAACGCCGACGACGTAATAGCCACAACTGAACCAATCATAAAGGCGGACAAAAACTGAGGATAACTGGCTCTCTCGCGTGCTGATCGCAACACGCTCACAGCTGACAGTACCCAGTGGGTTAAATAAGATCCGGATACTTCTACGGCTGTCAATGGCATGTGTGTGATTTCATCGATCCTTCACGCGGCTGTCTATGGCATGTGTGCGTGTTTTCATCGCTTGGTTCCTTGCTACATCTATAGCTACCAGAAACGACAGTAAACTTTTATGTAAAACCTTCCTGTCTGCCAGAACACATTAGTATACAATTTCTTCTGGTTGTGTCTGCGAGCATCTCGTGATACAGGTATAGCCAGCCACACTTCTCTGTTTTTCCCTCTCTTTTTTTCCTCTGTGTGTGTGTGTGTGTGTGTGTGTGTGTGTGTGTGTGTGTGTGTGTGTGTGTGGTGTGTGTGTGTGTGTGTGTGTGTGTGTGTGTGTGGTGTGTGTGTGTGTGTGTGTGTGTGTGTGTGTGTGTGTGTGTGTGTGTGTGTGTGTGTGTGTGTGTGTGTGTGTGTGTGTGTGTGTGTGTGTGTGTGTGTGTGTGTGTGTGTGTGTGTGTGTGTGTGTGTGTGTGTGTGTGTGTGTGTGTGTGTGTGTGTGTGTGTGGTGTGTGTGTGTGTGTGTGTGTGTGTGTGTGTGTGTGTGTGTGTGTGTGTGTGTGTGGTGTGTGTGTGTGTGTGTGTGTGTGTGTGTGTGTGTGTGTGTGTGTGTGTGTTGTGTGTGTGTGTGTGGGTGTGTGTGTGTGTGTGTGTGTGTGTGTGTGTGTGTGTGTGTGGTGTGGTGTTTTTGTGTTGTGTTGTGTGGTGTTGTGTGTGGTGGTGTGTGTTGTGTGTGTTCTCTCTTCTCTCTTCTCTCTCTCTCTTCTCTCTCTCTCTCTCTCTCTCTCTCTCTCTCTCTCTCTCTCTCTCTCTCTCTCTCTTCTCTCTCTCTCTCTCTTCTTCTCTTCTTCTTCTCTCTCTCTCTCTCTCTCTCTCTCTCTCTCTTTAAGCTCCCACCCATCCACTCCCAGCAACTTGCAGCAGTTCATCCATATGTCCTAGTGCCATTTACCCCCCGACCCCATCTCCCACCTTCCGTTCAATAAGTATTGTTTCAAGCTATAAATTGGCCCTGGAAAGGAGGCACAGAGAGAGAGAGAGAGAGAGAGAGAGAGAGAGAGAGAGAGAGAGAGAGAGAGAGAGAGAGAGAGAGAGAGAGAGAGAGAGAGAGAGAGAGAGAGAGAGAGAGAGAGAGAGAGACACACACACATACACACACACACACACACACGCACGCACGCACGCACGCACGCACGCACGCACGCACGCACGCACACACACACACACACACACACACACACACACACAGTAGATAGAGACAGACAGAAACGGAGAGAGTATACCTAACGCTACGGGACCACCTCTGGGATGGTTCCACATCAAGATAGGTAGAGACCCCCCTCCATCCGCCGCCCCTCCTGTACCCCCACCACCAAAGCCATCACCCCCACCCCACACGCACGCCTTACGGAGGGCAAACAAAAGCCACTATGTAGTTGCACATTATCGGCCACGAGACGCAACTGTGATCGCATTCCTTCGCCATACTCCCCTGCCCCTTCTGACGCCCGTTGCTGGAGTGTTGCTTTACGTCCACAAAAACAGTAGGCTTATTAGGGACGGGGAGAAGGGGGAGGGGATATGGAGGGGGGTGGGGGGGGGCACAGGGAGATTATATACCTATCGCAACATTGTCACCACCAGAATGACTTCTGCATTAAGATGGGCAGCGATGAGAGCCATTTTAATGTTTCGTAATTGTGAGGGACAAAGTCGTAAGACAGTGTCCACAGACCACCACTTTTGAAGAGAAAGGAGAGCCGAAGCAGATTCGAACCGAGGTCCCTCTGCTTACCAGCCTAACGCCTTACCGCTAGGCCAAACCGGTTGACATTCTGATGCTCTTGTTGACCCTAGGTGTTATAGACTGGACCGCATCACCTCCGGCAATACTCAGGGACGATGTCACGTAAGCCCGACCTACATCACGACGACCAACTCCAGCATCAAGAAGCCACGCACGGTGTTAGCGAGTGTAAGAGTCTTTGTCACACGCGCCCACACAACTGTATGTGGCACTCACACGCTCCGGCCTTTAGTCCTACTAACGTTAACGGAACCCAGTGAGATTGACCGGAAATATTGTGCGTGTATAGAAGCCCAAAAGATATATAATTTCGTCGCTGGAGTGACGGAGGAAACTTGAAAACTTCAGTCAGACATATCTAACTACTAGTCCTTGCTAGAGAGAGAGGGAGAGAGAGAGAGAGAGAGAGAGAGAGAGAGAGAGAGAGAGAGAGAGAGAGAGAGAGAGAGAGAGAGACAGAGACAGAGACAGAGAGACAGAGACAGAGACAGAGACAGAGACAGAGACAGACAGACAGACAGACAGAGACAGAGACAGAGACAGAGACAGACAGACAGACAGACAGAGACAGAGACAAACAGAGACACACACACACACACACACACACACAAAGACAAGAGACAGAGACACACAGACGGGGGGGGGGGGCTCACAGAAAAAGCAGAGAGAGATAGAGAAATTCATCTAGCAGCTAACAGAGACCGCAACCCCACCTCCATCCGACTGGGAGAAGAACGACTACAGTCGGGGGAACTATACAGACGATCAATGCCACCCCCTCCTGTCACATCAAGGCGCGCCTGGGCTTTGGAAGACTGACGCCGCCAATGCTTCCAGTATCAGGAGCAGCGAATTGGGGAAAAATTAAATTGATCTGATCCGTCAAAGGATACTGCGTTCGCTCAGAGACTGGGGCCGCAGCGGATGGGTCTAGCGCATGATGGAATTCCGGATCGGCAAAAGAAAAATTGCTGGCGCTTTTGGCGGATCGCTCAAGGACGTCCTGGAATTTGGCAGAACCGGAGGCGCGACGAATTGGTTTTCAGATGGCATAGTATAAAGGGTAATGAGGGCGAACCATGGGGCCTGTGAGCGGTCAGGGTCTGCTGGAGCGAACACCGGAATTGAACTGTCTTGCCAGTAGCGCATCTGCGTTGGGAGGGTCTAGCTGTGATTATTTTGTTCCCGGGATACTTGCACCCACACACAGAGTTGACGTGATGTGTTTGTGAAATCGGCGTGATGTAATGAATACTGATGTAATGTATATAGGCGGGGACTATTTAATGCATCACGCCTGCTTCCTAACACGTTAGCATTGTGCTAGCAGCTTCCAACACACTCTAGCACCAATAACTGAAACAGGATCGGTAGACACTTTTCATTTGTCTTCGTTTATTTGTCTGTCTGTCTGTCTGTCAGTCTGTCTGTCTGTTGCTTGAAAATGTGCGCATGTTTTGTGTTATTCTGTTAAAATCAATTGTTGTTTGCTTCTTGCTTTGTTTGCTTTCTTTCTGTGTGTGTGTGTGTGTGTGTGTGTGTGTGTGTGTGTGTGTGTGTGTGTGTGTGTGTGTGTGTGTGTGTGTGTGTGTGTGTGTGTGTGTGTGTGTGTGTGTGTGTGTGTGTGTGGTGTGTGTGTGTGTGTGTGTGTGTGTG
>JABMCL010002154.1:170000-172500 GCA_018857735.1 Alviniconcha marisindica | reverse complement strand
TTCTCTCTCTCTCTCTCTCTCTCTCTCTCTCATCTCTCTAGTTCTTTTCTCTTCCCCTTCTTTTCTCCCCCTTTTTTTTTGTAATTATTTTTTTCTATCTCCGTCTTTAGCACATGCAAGGGAATGGCATTCATTTGGACATTCTAGTTGGACAGGCTTCGTGATCTCTTCTATTTGGGCAGAATCAAGACACAAATTGTAACGATTGTAGCCCTCTATCGACGTCCCATGAAATACAACAAAGACCCGAATCGCTTACGGTCACTCTCAGCTGGCATGCGAGTAAATACAAGGCACAAAAACTCTATCAGAGGCTCATCCGTCCATTTGGATAGGATTAGTGGGCTTTTACAGTTAGATAAAATTCGTAAAGTATAACAGTTGGAAAGACTGTGGAATAAGAGAGGCAAGTCACGGGAACTGTATTAATGTTGAATAAGATCACTAAGTATTAAAACTGGATAAGATTCGTAATATATTATACGTGGATCGACTTCGTAACGTATTACACTCGTTGAGCGTTACAGATGAATAAACTCTGTGGGGTATTCGACTTCTTGGGGTAAGTAAATACACCGCTTCGGTGGATATTCAAAAACGCGCTATAAAATAAGCTAGTCACTCGTGTAGAATCACACGCGAGCGCAGTGAGTCTGCTCGAGAGCGGAGAACAGAACTATATAAAAGCAACCATCATCATCATTTCACATAGAGTTCAGTTGTAGGCTAGGCTCAGACTTCGATAGCCATCCCGGCACGCCATTCTCTGGTCTGTGATCGATGCTTGGCTTGTGGGCATTTCGTTGTTGTTATCGTTGATGCCCTCGCGGGTTTTGTCGTTCTTGCTGGTTTGTTTTCCCCAGGAATAGACGAATGTCGAATCAAGGACTGTGTTCTCCCCCTTTGCACCTAGTTTCGCAAGTGTCTTTGTTGAAGTGATTATTGATTGCGCATCATGGGATTTGCTGACAAAACAGCAGCCTCGGGTTATTCTGCCGGCTGTATGTCGGTCATGATCATCGGGGAGCAACATGATAAAGAATACAAGGGTGGGGATTGGAAGGAGAAAAAAAGGTGTTTGCGTCAGTTGATACTTGTTGTACCGGAAAGACCGAGCGATCATACGAAGCAGCATCGCTGTAAGGAAACACTATCAACGCCGCGTAAAAGAAACACCATACCATATTCCATATTGTAGTTCATCGCTTGCCATGTTACGCCCTGTCAAATACAAAGGATGAACCAGGGCAAAACACAGTTTGCCAACATCAAAAATACATGTCGGATTAACTGATCATGGCACGGGTCATTTGATGCGCGAAGAGGACTGAGCAAAAATGAAGCTGAATGTACCAGGAAAGCATAGCCCTTCGTACAGATGCATGTCATGGCATCAGGCGAAGCATGCAGATCCCTGGCTGTGACTTGCCGCTCCAGAGTTAACAGAGGGAGCCGCCGGTAGTTCTGAGTTCCCTGTAGATGGGCTCTCCATTTCCGCACCCGTGGTACGTACCGCATGCACTTCCTTATTGTAGACAGTTTCCGGGGGGAGGGGAACATAACGGCTTTAAACGGCATGCAAAGGAGATTCCCGTCGGGGAAAGCTTCCGATGGATTTTCTCTTATCGTCCCAATAAACGCCACTGCAGTTGGCGCATTTACATTCACATGGAGTTTGATGGGAAAAGGGACGGGGAGGTGGGGGGGGGGGGGGGGGGGAAGGGGGGGCGCAAAAAAAGGCAGGAAGAAATAAAAAATAGCGCCCGGGAGGAGAAAAAATCCAAACAAAACGCTTGCTTGTGCGAATCTATCATGTTGCGATATTCGACGAGATGATACGTAAGATAAGAAGGCACCGGAAAAAGGATATCTGCCCTCGTGATTAGAACGTTTGAACCCATCACCCCTGCTTCTCGATCATGCTTCACATAGACCACAAGACACACAAACAAGCAAGCAGGGAAAACACAGAGAAACAAACACACTGACAGATAGACAAACAGACAGACAAAGAGACGGTGAGAGAGACATAGACAGAGAGACAGAGAGAGAGACAGAGACAGAGAGAAGAGAAGAGAATATTTTATTATAAAAGGAATCTGCTTTGAAACATACCATCAATGTAACATGTAAAATAAAATTCAAACTAAGCGTATGATAATTCAACGTGAGACATGTACATAAAAATTAAGCATATTACAATTATAGCTAAAAATAAACAGAACCCCCCCCCCCCTTCACACACACACACACACACACACACACACACACACACACACACACACACACACACACACACACACACACACACACACACACACACACACACACACACACACACACACACACACACACACACACACACACGACACAGACAGAGAGAAGAGAGAGAGAGACAGAGACAGAGACAGAGACAGAGACAGAGATCAGTCATAATCAGCTATCACAACATTTAGAGACTTCTGAAAGTCAGTTTCAAAGAAAAAATACAGACAGACAC
>JABMCL010002154.1:150000-162500 GCA_018857735.1 Alviniconcha marisindica | reverse complement strand
GTCTTCTTGTGTGCTCTGTGTGTCTTTGTCTTCTCTCTCTCTCTCTCTCTCTCTCTCTCTCTCTCTCTCTCTCTCTCTCTCTCTCTCTCTCTCTCCCGCCTCGCCACCTCCTTTTTATTTTTATTTTTTTATAATAGTGTGTTTTGGTCCGATGATTCTTTACGCAAGACTGCTCCTCTGTCATTACGGACTTGGTTGGTGACGGCCTCCACACCTAACCGCAGTCCCAGTTCCGCTGTGCGTTTACATGCTCGTTCGAGTTGGTCCGACCAAGACGACGGATAATGACCAATTTCCACCCAATTCTGACCCAGGAATTACTACAATCTTCCCCACCCGTGGACAGCGGTAATAGGAAGTACACCTGACCGGTTTGGGTGTCCTGGTGACTAGCCAGAGGATGTAGTCATTATCTGATTATCGATCAAGCGATGAAAGAGAGAGCAGGAGAAGGAGAAAAAGACAAAAAAGAAGAACACAGACTCCGAGGCGGCCATTAACGATATCAGTGTACATCATCTATTGAAAATTGCTCACGAAGACTACGCGATGGTCCCGTGGGTTTGAGGTGTATATTATTGCCTCGATATCAAGACGGTGCGGGTTTGAATCTCTCTCTCTCTCTCTCTCTCTCTCTCTCTCTCTCTCTCTCTCTCTCTCTCTCTCTCTCTCTCTCTCTCTCTCTCTCTCTCTCTCTCTCTCTCTCTCTCTCTCTCTCTGTATACGGCGGTAACAGGTAATTTTTGTAAATCTGAACCAGCGGTGTACCAATGTGTTTTTGTTGTTGTTGTTGATTTTTTGTTATTGTTGCTGTAGCTTTCGCGTTTGTAATGGGCCAATAAAGTATCAATGATCCCCCCGATACCCTCCACTACCTCCCGTTTTATGTTAATGACAGGTCATATTCTCCCACAATGATCTTACGCTTCAACATGACTGGTTCATGTCGAACCGATGACTAGTTCGTGTCAAACACTTCCCGTCCACTTACTTAGGACAGTGACTCCGTTTTTGAGAAAATTAGAACGGAAGCTAATAGGGGATGTGTGGGGGGAAATTTTGTGAAACTGAGAGAGACAGGCTTTGATTTTAATTATGTAAACTTAATTGTAGAAAAATATTTATTTTATTTTGTTGTTCCGTTGTTGTTTTTTAAAATATTTTTAGCCAATTGCGTTGCAGCAAAAATCTCGAAAACCATCTGCTTGACAAGTTTAGAACACAGGGGCAATTTGCCAAGCGCTAAACAAGGGTTCTACCTCCGCTGCCGATTTGATGACAATAAATTATTTAAGAACTTGCCGCCAAATCAATTTTGGGTAATCGTGTTATTTTTTCCGCAGGGATGCTTGTTGACTAGGAATGGCGGGTAGCCTAGCTAGCATACGGCTCTCTGTTAGAAGAATAGTTGAACTGTCCTTTCGGTTATGAAGATTCGGGTTTACTGAGTACTTCTTGGTTCTTAATGTCCTCGGATGTCAGCTGACATATTAGGGACAAGTTTTACTGAGATCGGTTATGTTTTAAAATACCACTGGTGGTGAACTGTTAAAAGGGCGCGCCGCGTGAAAATAAGCATGTTCAAATTTGTATAGTATACTACCGCTCTGAGAAACTTCTCCGGATTGCTGATTTTTGTTTGGTGGTGGTGGTGGTTGTTGTTGTTGTTAGCTTTTTTGTTGCTGTTGTTTTTGTTTACTTCTTCTTCTTCTTCTTGTTTGCTTTTTTGTTGCTGTTGTTTTTGTTTACTTGTTTTTTTGTTTTTGTTTTTTTGTTCTTTTGATAATTATGCTCTTGTTCGTTGTTTCTGCTGTTGAAGGTATAGCGAAGTTCCAATAGTCGGAATACCAGGTAGATATTGCAAAATGGAATAAAATTAAAGCGTTTTTGGTTTGTTTTGTTTTTGTAAGCAATATCACTTTTGATCTTTCACAAAAGCATTGTGCTCCCGTAAGACCTGTCTGATCCATTCACACAGCTGTATTCCCTGAGGCCATCGCTAAATCCACAGGTAGGTTATATGTAAAAAAAAAAAACATTTTGCTATCTGACTATTAAAATCTCTTGCTGAAATTGTTTTAAAACTAAAGCATGAACTTTGGGCAGATACAATGCTCCTCTGGAAACAGTTGAGGTCTGATAGATACCGCTAATGTCTTGATACCTCTATGTGGTGTGTGTGTGTGTGTGTGTGTGTGTGTGTGTGTGTGTGTGTGTGTGTGTGTGTGTGTGTGTGTGTGTTGTGTGTGTGTGTGTGTGGTGTGCGTGCGTGCGTGCGTGCGTGCGTGCGTGCGTGCGTGCGTGCGTGCGTGCGTGTTATAAAAATCACTTTGTCTCTCATTTTGCGGTTTGACGAAAGACTGTGCAACAGCAGGCGATGCTGCTCCAGCAGTTGTGATTGCACCTGGCCATCTAGAACCATTAACCCTTTCACTGCCATGCTTGCCGCACCGTCACTCGGAAAACGGCCAATAAAAGGGCAAATTTAAAATCATTAAGCCCCCTTTTCTCCTTTTCATGAGCACCTGGAATTAAAATACATAATATTGAATGTCGGTCTGTTATAGGACCATCCAATATACTATCCGCAGGCGTGTTTGTGTGCACTTTTTATCCCGAAAATTTTACAGGCTTGGGCAGTGAAGGGGTAATGATCACCTACATGTCCTTACAAAACGAGCCAGGCCACAGCCATAGCGTCTACATTGCTATTGCGAAGATCGGCTGGTCCAATGTCATCACAGGAATCAGAATTCAGGACATGGTTGAGTAAGGCAGTTGTGTGGGTATTTTCAAGCAAGAGAGTCATCAAACCAATGTTAGAGACTGGCATTTGCCCATGAAATAATTATACTCTTTACTTGTGAAGGGTTGAGTTTCCATCAGAGTGTAAACATGATTTCAGCCCTTCGTTTTCCCTGTCACAACATTCCCTCCGTCGTGATGACTGGTTTTTGCAGGTCTTTATAAGCGAGGCACAAATTGTTCTGATGGCAGACCTGGCACTGGAACAACGTGTGTGTAATCAGCAAGGCAGTTGTACACCATGTTTCCTTGTGTCTGTGTCTACAGATAATGGCAGCATCTGCTTTTCACCTTCATTTTCCGTCGGACCGTGCTGAGCGAAGGACGCATTTAATTGTGCCGTGAAAAGAGTCAGTTGGTGTTGCGAAAGGGGTTGTCTATGTTGTCGACCACAGCCGCTGTTGTCAAAACATGCCTCAGGATGTTTGTTGGCACAACAACGTTATGTTGGTCAAACCTTTCACAGAATCTGTCTGTGCTGCTTCATTTCTAGATCCAAACATTTAAAAGGTTAAAAAGAACGCTATGTATTCTGACGAAACAGAACATGCGAATTTACGGGGGTAATTAAGCCCTTTGTTCAAGCTACAAAACAACACTTAAACAACAGCAGATATTTATCAGCTTTTGGTTGATTTGTTGTGTTATGTTGTTTTTGGTGCCCAGTGCCTGGAATAATCATTATATGTGTGCGTGCGCGCGTGCGTGCGTGCGTGCGTGCGTGCGTGCGTGTGTGTGTGTGTGTGTGTGTGTGCGTGTGTGTGTGCGTGCGTGTGTACTTGCATACGTGCGTGTGTGCGTACGTGGTGCATATGCTTCCAGCGGTCTCCAAACCAAAGCGTGAACGCCGACGTGAGGTACACCACGCCACCATCTCTTCACGGAGCCGTGTTCTACACAACACAATGTTATTTGCTCGTCGCACTCGAGAACTATTCCCTTAACTCTTCAATCAAACAAAGTGGTGTCAACGTCAACGTCGGAGCAAAATACCGGGCTTGTTTGTGTAAAATAAAACGTGGAATCAATTAGGTGATCACTGCACGCGTGGGAGTGTGTAGTTTATGCCTGTAACAGAGACTGCACGACGTTTTTATTTTGAGCTGATCAAGGAAATCCCAAGTGAGGGCTGGGAGTGACGCTACAGCCAACATCCCCATAATGATTACGGTCTGTGGAGAACTGTGTTTCTGGACAAACCGGCTTAATGGGCTCACAACAAAGATGCAATCTCGTCCTTGCTCAGCCGTTTTATCTGAGACCATCTATTGCCTGTTCCATAAAAGCGTCGTGTTTAGACGTTGGTAAATGATCTGAGAGTCCCCATTTCCCTAATTTAAACGTAACATTCTCATAACCTTGATTTAAACAAGATTAACGCAAGGGCCTGGTCTTCGAATAGTCCACCGAATGTATTATTCAGGCAAATGAGCTGCAATAAAAGGATCAGACTATGTTCCTGCAAACGTGTTACGAGTCTTTAAACATATTTCATTATGAGAACAATGAGAGAGAGAGAGAGAGAGAGAGAGAGAGAGAGAGAGAGAGAGGAGAGAGAAGAGAGAGAGAGAGAAGAGAGAGAGAGAGAGAGAGAGAGAGAGAGAGAGACAGAAGACAGAGAGACAGAGAGACAGAGAGACAGACAGACAGACAGACAGACAAGACAGACAGACACGACAGACAGACAGAAGAGACACACACACACACACACACACACACACACACACACACACACACACACACACACAGTCAGACAGGCAGGCAGAGAGAGAGAGAGAGAGATTGATTGAATGATTGATTGAATGATTGATTGATTGATTGAACTTTATTACACAAGGATAAAGGTTTAGGCACGAATGCCTGTCGTTCAACCTGTCCTTGCAACAGTTACAAACACCTATATATATATATATATTATTATTATTATTATTATTATTATTATTGTTGTAGTGGGAAAAATCAATGCCACTCGATAATTATGAACGGTACAAAAGAATAATAAATCAGATCACTGGGAGAGTCAGAGAGAGAGAGAGAGAGAGTCAGTGATCAATGGAATAGCCTATGTATGGGCTAGAAGCATTTCATTTTAGAGAATGCCACAAGTGATGGAGGCTGCTGTATATCATGTCAAACTACGTGCTATTCTTTCCAGTTATGAGCTTCATAATTATGTTTCGAACAAATTTCGCGAATGATCAGTGATGTTATCACAAAACGCTCTTCTGTGTGTTTCTCAGGAGAAGCGGCCCATTGAGATTTTGTTTTGTTACTGAACTCTTACAATAAACATGGATTTGTTACTGAACTCTTACAATGAACATGGATTTATTACCGAACTGTTACAATGAACAGGAATTTGTTAATGAACTGTTACAATGAACATGGATTTGTTACCGAACTGTTACAATGAATAGGGATTTGTTAATGAACAGTTACAATGAACAGGAATTTGTTACTGGCATGTTACAATGAACAAGATTCGTTACTGAACTGTTACAATGAACAAGGATCTGTTACTGAACCGCTACAATGAACAAGGATTTGTTACCGAACTGTTACAATGAACATGGATTTGTTACAGAACTGTTACAATGAACAATAATTTGTTACTGGCATGTTACAATGAACAGGATTTATTATTGAGAAATTACAAATGAACAGGGTCTTAATTATTGCTAGCGGCAATCATGTACAATGAAACTCCGGATGTCTTACGCGATCGTGTGTTGCTTATGTAGGGGAGCGGGGTGGGGAGTTGAGAGATGTAGGGGAGCGGTGTGGGGAATGAGAGAAGCAGGTTGGAAGCATGGATGAAGAGTCACAAGTCAGAGGTTGCTGTAACATAACTTTTTATGTGCACACCAACCAACCAGAAAACAGTGTAGGCTCTCCCCTGAGATGAACACATGAACACCGGCCGCAAACAGCAAACAAACAACCTGCTCTGCAGGGACACTGGGGGAAAAGGGACGCTGTGGCCCAGCACACAAGTTTTAACACCTTAGATAATTGGGGCCATAAAACTCCCACCCAATCAAAAAGAGAAAAAAAACGGAAAGAAAAGGTTAAAGGGACATGGCCCGAAACATGTATACAATACACTCGGTTACACTTAGATCAGTCTAGGTTGTTTTTGATGCCTCTTTTTTAAAACGTCTTTGATCCTGGCCTGGTTTTCAGTAGTTTCAGCTGGACCGTAAATGATATGTAGCTCATATGTTGCTTGAGTATTGGCCTTCCGTCTTGTATTTGTTCTGACAATATTTGTTTTCTTTTTCTTTTTCTCTCTCAACGGATTTGACGACAGTTCATAATTTAAATATGTTAATTTTCTAAGAAACACAACCTTGTTGACATAAAAAATTAATACTTTTAGCTAGAGAAAATGTTGAAAAATGCATATCCCATCATGAAATGAGTGTGCTGCCTTGCTGGTTCTGTCACAATTTTAACAGAAGAATCATTGGATCAGCCAGTGTATTCAATAAGCCAATCAATCACTCAATCAGTCAGTCAGTCAGTCACACACACACACACACACACACACACACACACACACACACACACACACACACACACACACACACACACACACACACACACCACACACACACACACACACACAAAACACAACCACACACACACACACACACACACACACACACACACACACACACACACACACACCACACACACACACACACACACACACACACACACACACACACACACACACACTCACGTTTACAATGGCACAAGCACGCACATTCATCTTATTTCAGATAGTTCAATCTACTTCCTGCCGTTAGGAGTTTAAATTCCATACACAGGATACTAAAAATATGTCAAGAATGTGTGTCTTTTTTGTTCTTGTTTTTATGATCTGATAGTATTGAGTACGTGAAACTGCCATATGCAAATTGATTATGCAAAATGAGTGAGTGAGAGGTATAATTATTGGAAAGCATGGGTTCACGTCTTTTGTTTTATTGTTGTTCTTGTTTTTCGTTGTTTTTGTTGCTTTTCTTTTCTGTAAAAGCCCCACACTGATCGATTTGGCGGGCAAAAAAATAAATAAATAAATAAAACAAGAAACAAAAACTAAATCAGTCCATCTTACCATTTTCGCTTCTTGTTGTTGAGTCTTCCAAAGAAATTGGCGGCAGCCATTCCTGCCTTTTTGCGGGCTGCTTCACACTGGGACTCCTTCCACTTTCGATAGAGTCTCTGCCACAAAAGGCTCATGATGGCGGTCTTGCTGCTGCTGCTGCTGGACATTCAATAAATGATGAACTGTCGGGTTCACAGCTTCGTAGTATTGTTCGGATGTTGCGGGTCTCGAAGAATCCCACCAGTACTGTAGCGACGTGAAAAGACCGTTCAGATGTGATCCTGCACCCTTTAGCGGCTAACAGAGATTTTGGGGGAAGCGCCTGAGAATCTCTGAGGAATGCCTCAGTAACGCAGCGATGAAGACCGACCTATGCAATGGTCAAGTCTGAGACTGTCCTGTGAAGTAGCTAGCGGATCCAAAACTTTCTGGGAAATGTTTTAGGGTCTCTAAGAACAGTGCCGTAACAAAAACAATGGGTAAGATATGTATCGTGGGATGGCCCGTAGTTTCAGAATGTTTGGAGATACCTTTTAGGGTTCGCACCGTATCACAGGAGAGAAAACGATTTATTAAATGCAAAGCTAGTTCGCAAATTTTAGGGTTCGCACCGTATCAGAGGAGAGAAAACGATTTATCAAATGCAAAGCTAGTTCGCAAACCGTTGTTCGCGGTTACACAGCTTCTTTCAGAAAATGTGAGTCTCAATGAACTGTAAAACGCTGCTTCTGATGCTCCTTTTTCCTTAGAGGAGTGTTTTGGGCGAAAATGGATCCATCGATCAAAACGAAATCATCCAAATGTGTGTGGAAACACTCGCTGCGCAAGCCACTGATTGTGTTCGTACTTCACGTCAATCGATCTGGATTTTTAAAGCCTCAGTGTATGTCATCTCTTATTTCAAATCGTCGAAACCGTCCACTTCGAAGCTCAAAGTCGCACTGAAACCAATGGAATGTGGTTCAAATTCCCGATCCATTTTCACGTGAACACCAACAAGGGCCAACAAACAAATGAACGGATTAAGAAAGAATCAGCATTAAGATATTCCAGATCGTCATCCAATTTCACAACACACTTTTTTTCCGGAATGAAAATTGTTCAAACCAAATTAATGTGACATCGTTGGCACTTCCGTCGCCGGAGAAGCAGTGGGCCAGTGCTGGCGAATGTCAGAGAGGTTCATGTGTCCGCAGAGAAAGTCTGGCATCAGGTTCTATCGACACGTCGACTCACTGACTGCTGCTGTACGCTCTGGGTTCAGCGCGCGCGCTCTCTTGCTTTCGCACTCGCGGCTCTCTCTCTCTCTCTCTCTCTCTCTCTCTCTCTCTCTCTCTCTCTCTCTCTCTCTCTCTCTCTCTCTCTCTCTCTCTCTCTCTCTCTCTCTCTCTCTCTCTCGCCGTACTTATTTATGTCTGTAGTATAGAAAGGCCTGGCTGTTAGATAAGTCGATCCAAATGGACATAATGCGACTATCCTTGGGTATTCAAGTGTTTGAGTTCGAGTTCGAGTACTCTGTCTGTCTGTCTGTCTGTCTGTCTCTGTATTTTGTCTGTCTATGTGTGTGTGTGTGTGTGTGTGTGTGTGTGTGTGTGTGTGTGTGTGTGTGTGTGTGTGTGTGTGTGTGTGTGTGGTGGTGTGTGTGGTGTGTGTGGTGTGTGTGTGTGTGTGTGTGTGTGTGTGTGTGTGTGTGTGTGTGTGTGTGTGTGTGTGTGTGTGTTTGTGTGTCTGTCTCTGTCTCTGTCTCTGTCAGTTTGCCTGTATATCTGTCTCTCTCTGTCAATGTTGTTGTGTTTCTGTCTGTCTGTCTGTCTGTCTGTCTGTCTGTCTGTCTGTCTGTCTGTCTGTCCGTGTGTCTGTGTGTCTGTGTGTATCTGTCTGTGTGTCTGTGTGTGTGTGTGTGTGCGTCTCTCTCTCTCTCTCTCTCTCTCTCTCTCTCTCTCTCTCTCTCTCTCTCTCTCTCTCTCTCTCTCTCTCTCTCTCTCTCTCTCTCTCTCTCTCTCTCTCTCCCCTACCCTGGCCTCCTGCTTGTGACCACAGAAACTCAAACAATACTTACTGATGCACTGACTGCTGGGTCTGTCAGCAAGGGAAATCTACTGCTTTCAGAATTAAATTTCACCACGGGTTGTTTGTTGTCCTCAATACGTTCCTCTCCGAGATTTAAACCAAACATCCATTTGCAAACTTGTGGAGGAAATTGTTTCAGGATTTCTGCGTCCGCTGTACTCCACCTAGGCCAAGTGAAGCTATACAGCGTTCAGGGATGGAAGGCGCAAAAAAACAATGACCAGAAACTCGTTACAGAAACGTGATCATGCAGGGGAAACGGATACTGTGTTTCGATAATACAGCGCAGACTAAACAGCTGACACAGACATAGAATACGAACTGAGATTACCGAAGACAGGAGAGCCCTATAATTACATACAGTGACATGAACATTGTCTTTGAAAATGTAGCCAACTACTGCAAAATGTTTCCTGTCCATTTAATCCCCCTCAGACCCCCCCTCCCCACTCCGTAATTTTATTGCGAGACAAAACAACAATAACAACAACAAAAACAGACATAAAAACGAAAACAAACAAATCCAAAACACAAACACACCACACACACACACACACACACACACACACACACACACACACACACACACACACACACACACACACACACACACACACACACACCACACGCACGCACGCACCACGACGCACCAGCACGCACGCACACACACAACAGACAGGAAATATGACTCCCTCCGCATCAACACACACACACACACACACACACACACACACACACACACACAAACACACACACACACACACACACAACACACACACACACACACACACAGATCACACACACACAACACACTCACACACACAACACACACACACACACACACACACACACACACACACACACACACACACACACACACACACACACACATCAAGAGTAAAACACCCCCACCCCCCACCCTCCACCTCCCTCCTACCACCAGCAGCAGAAGGGCCGCATTCATCGTGGGCTGTCCTGTCCTCGTCCTTCCTCTCTATTGACATTATATCGATTATCGGTTGACTAGCCGTTTACACAGCCCCCCCCCCCCCCCCCCCCCCCCCACCCCTTCCCCCGACCACCGCACACACACAATGATGATGCAGACTCGCTACAATAGTGGAACGTAACGAAACTGGCTTGAATAAGGAGGATTCGGTCCTCTCGTGGCAGGATTCGGTGTAGGTAAGTCACAGAGACCGTTACAAAAAGAGGAGAAGAAAAAGAACAACAAACCATATTTGTAATGGCATGTCTGTCTGTTGGTCGGTCTGTCTGTCCATCTGTCAGTGTCTGTCTTTTTCTTTATCTGTGTCTCTATCAGTCTGTGTCTGTGTGTGTGTGTGTCTCTCTGTGAATCTTTGTCTGTGTTTGTCACTGTCTGCCTCTGTCTGTCTCTGTGTCTGTGTCTGTCTGTCTGTGTCTGTCTGTCTCTGTCTCTGTCTCTCTGTGTCTCTCTCGGTCTCTGTCTGTCTGTCTGTCTGTCTGTCTGTCTGTCTCTGTCTCTGTCTCTCTCTGTCTCTGTCTCTGTCTCTCTCTCTCTCTCTCTCTCTCTCTCTCTCTCTCTCTCTCTCTCTCTCTCTCTCTCTCTCTCTCTCTCTCTCTCTCTCTCTCTCTCTCAGTTTTCTGTTACAATACATCCCCTTGAAATCTCTGTCAAAGTCTTCTGCCTCTATTTCTCTGTCTCTGCTCTGCTCTCTGATTCTGTCTGTCTGTCTCTGTCTCACTCTGTCCCTGTCCCTGTCTCTCTCTCTGTTCTTCTTCTCTGTCTCTGTCTCTGTCTCTGCCTGTCTCCTCCCCTCTCTCTCTCTCGTCTCTCTCTCTCTTCTCTCTCTCTCTCTCTCTCTCTCTCTCAGTTTTCTGTTATACTCCCCTGTCGACAAAGCCCTTGTTGATGTTCGTGGTGCTTTCTGATCTGTCTCTCTCTGTCCTGTCTTTCTCTCTCTGTCCCTCTCTCTCTCTCTCTCTTTTCTACCTCCTCTCTTCTTCTCCTCCCCTCCTTTCCCCTCCTTTCTGTATGGCGTTTCTCCTCCCATATCTTCCATTCCTCTCTCGTGTAATATCCTCTAAATTCACAAGCCGCCTGTTAGATAGTATGACGTGGGGCTCTCTGATTCTGTCTCTCTCTGTCTCTGCTCCTTCTATTTCTACTGTCTCTCTGTGTCTCTCTGTCTCTGTCTCTGACTGCTGTCTGTCTGTCCTGTCCCTCTGTCCCTGTCTCTTTGTCTCGTCTGTCTGTTGCTGTGTCAGGTGTCGTGTGCTGTGGATCTGTCCTCCTTCTCCCTCTCCCTCTCTCCTCCCTCCTCCTCCCACCACGTAGTATGCCATCAAAGATACTAAGAGTAGAGCCTCAGAGAAGGACAGAACAGACAGACAAACAGACAGACAGAGACAGACAGACAGACAGACAGACAGAGAGGGAGAGAGAGAGAGAGAGAGAGAGAGAGAGAGAGAGAGAGAGAGAGAGAGAGAGAGAGAGAGAGAGAGAGAGAGAGAGAGAGAGAGAGAGAGCACCCACGCATACTATCTAACAAGGCGGCTTTGTCGAGTTTCAAGGGGATAAGAGTGAAATGGATTTTTCAGCTGTCGTTATCTCTGCTGAGAAGAAAATCAAGGGTTTCCATGGTTATTAAAAGGCTACGGCAACATGGCACACTCATTACTACACATGACTAATGAACTAGATACGGAGAAACCGGCCGTACTGAAAATCAGATACAATATCATCGACGTCATAGGTGTCTGACATTTCTAAATGGAACTGGATCATACATAATTATCATTTTCACAGTGTCAATATTGTTTTGCTTGTATAGCTTGAATGATATGATGCGATCTGCACCTTGTTCTTTTCTACTAAGCTCATTTTCGGAAGAATTTCATTTTCGTTTCACGACTCTTCTGAGAGAGAGAGAGAGAGAGAGAGAGAGAGAGAGAGAGAGAGAGAGAGAGAGAGAGAGAGAGAGAGAGAGAGAGAGAGAGAGAGAGAGAGAGAGAGAGAGAGAGTGTGTGCGCGCGTGCGCGCGTGCGTATATGTGTGTATGCGTGTGCGCGTGCGTGTATGTGTGTGCGCGTGCGTGCGTGCATTCGTGTGTGTGTGTGTGTGCGTGCATGCGTGCGTGCGTGCGTGCGTGCGTGCGTGCGTGCGTGCGTGCGTGCGTGCGTGCGTGCGTGCGTGCGTGCGTGCGTGTGTGTGTGTGTGTGTGTTTAGTCGGTGTAATGTTTAGAAACCCGAATCGCTTACACAAAATATTACCAAGCGTGCCACTACGTATTTTAATAGCTACCATCATACTGACACAACTGGTAATGCTTACTGTACGCGCTTCTGGTGTTTAAAGCTGTGTTCCTTGTTGCACGTGTGAGGTCTGTCCAACGATGTTACTCTCTCTGTCTGCTGTTTTATGACTCGAAGAGGTTGTTGCCTGTGGGCTGAATGGCTGTTTTGCTTCGAAAAGTCGTAGCACTGATTTGGTGATCATTTTGTGTCAAGTGTTGTCTGTCGTTTTGT
>JABMCL010002154.1:132500-135000 GCA_018857735.1 Alviniconcha marisindica | reverse complement strand
AGTGTGCCTCCATTATCTTCTAACCACTCAGTCTGTTACTGAACAACTATGGACCATCTCAACCACCTAAACACGCAGTGCTCGTGCAAAAGACAACAACCAAACAAACCAAACAAAAGCTGTTATATAAAATAAACAAAAACATATCAAACAACAACTGTGACAACAACAACAATCAAAACAACAGCAACAACAACAAAACAACACACACAAAAAATGAATTCTTCTTACCCGTGCCCTTAAGATCCGGGAAGTCGATGTCAATGTCAATCTGATCCAGTCCCCGAACAACATCGGTGTCGGACGTGTCGCTGACATCACCAAGCCCTTTACTCGCATCCACATCCGTGTCCGAGATTCCACCGGTGACTTGGTCCCGGGACACATCCGGGTCAGCGTCGTCGGAGGTGTCACCGCTGGACCAATAGCCACCGTGCTCCCGCATCATACTGCGTCCCTGCTGCACGAATATCGGAACCATGAGCTGGACATCATTCTGCAGGTTGGTATGTCACGTAGTCGCGAGTTTCAGTGCTGAGAGTAAGACTTGGTGTAGACTGCACATTACAGCCGCCTTGTAAAGCCAAAGGAACTCTGGTAAAAACAAAAACAAAACAAAAAAACAAAATACCGCTTGCGTACACGCCTAGGCTGTCTCCATGCAGCTTCGTGGTCAGAATGTGTGCAAGGAATTGTGTCACATCCAGAACACGATCAGTGACTGGAACGATTCTCCTGGGGAAGTTGTATTTGTGTTTATGTGCTGCTGCCACAGCCCTGGAATCCGTTCAGTCCGGCTCTGCTGTTCCCAACTACAGATCTTGTTTCCCACTTCAACATGTTCTTTACACTGGCACTTCACCGCTCTAGTTTAGCCGTGTTTCCCCTACTCCTATGAATGTGTTCAGACTGAAAGATGGGACTGTTCACGTCCTCATTCGTACACTGTACCAGCAAATTTCCAGCTTGTTGTTTGTGAAGTGGACGCACATTTTTCAACTGAAGACGCTGTCGTGCTATTTTCACGGAGGTGGTACATTCTTTATAAAACAACGTTGTTTACTTCACGAAAAGACACTGTTTGCGTTCTTCATGCGTACGAACACACACACACACAAACGTTTTCGTTCTGCACAAAACGGCACTATTTGTGTTGTTCACAAAATAGCACTATCTACATTCTTCACGAACATACGTTGTTTTCGTTCTACACGAGACAACACTGTTTGCGTCCTTTGCAAAAAGACAATGTTTTCGTCCAACACAAAAAGTCACTGTTTTTGTTCTTCACAAAAAGAGACCGTTTTCGTTATTCGCAAAAAGACACTGTCTGCTTAGAAGAAAATAAGAAGAAGAAGGAGAAGAAGAAAGAGAGAGAGAGAGAAGAAGAAAAAAAGGTGGGGTGGGGGGCGATGAATGAAAGAAAGAAACTGTCTGCGCTCTTCACAGAAAGAC
Organism: Alviniconcha marisindica; assembly: GCA_018857735.1. NCBI lineage: Eukaryota > Metazoa > Mollusca > Gastropoda > Provannidae > Alviniconcha > Alviniconcha marisindica. The sequence continues at coordinate 133,545 of JABMCL010002154.1, read as the reverse complement.
TATTGATTTCATGTTCTTGACACAGTTGCAAGATTCGTCCTCTTCATAAAGAAAAGCCACGGTTGATGTTGCTCACGAAGAGACGTCATGGGTCAAGTTCAGTACAAAGAAACACGGCTCATGTTCTCGAGTTCGTCGGCAAGGTACTGATGGTCAACCATAAGGATAAAGACGCAAACAATCCTTCTTGGGGCATCGTCTGTATTGACAAACATGGGCAACTGTCAGTAGGTGAGCTGAAACCGACTCAGAGCAAAACGGAGGTCCCAAGGTCCAAACGACTCAAATCTGAAACAACGGAAACACAGAAAATTGTATGTGCATTAAGGTTGTCTTGCTTTATCCAAAAGTATCAATGGCAAAAAGCACAAGATTTACTGAAGCTATCAAAAACGGGACAAGCAAAGCAGCGAACAGTTCAGCACGGAGCAAATCTGGACTACGACTCAAAAGAGAGAGAGAGAAAAAAAAAGAGAAAAAAAGAAGAAGCTGAGACAACACGGTCACACGTTGGTTACGCCGTTGTATACACAGACGTAAAAGAAAGGTTATTAAGCAAAGAATTTCAACACACAGCAAAGCCTGCGAGACCCTGTCCCCTCCCTTGAACCCACCCGTTCCGAAAACACTCATCCTCAACTGATGCGATGATAAACAAGCAAGGCCCCGGGGCAGCCCACATCGAATCATCGTTTTATGTTCAGCAGTATGCTCCAACACGAAATACAACGAATCGGTTTTGTTCTCGTCTTCTTTGTTTTTTTGTCGTTTGGCCAAAAGCATCTCGTTCACATAGAGAAACTTTTTTTTTCTTTTTTTTTAATCCACACCCACAAAATGTATATCAGTGAAGCGTGTACGGTGTGATTTCTCTGTGTCCGATTTGTCCACTTTGCTCATGGACGCATTGTTTCAGATTGCAGCAGAGGCACTAGACCCTGCATGCAGTATATCTCTGGTTGCAGCGGAGACACTATACATGTAGTATGTGGTTGCACAGAAGACACTATGCCCGACAAGTGGCATTTTTGGTTGCAGCGGAGGC
>JABMCL010002154.1:92500-105000 GCA_018857735.1 Alviniconcha marisindica | reverse complement strand
CGATTCGGTGATTGTAGCTCTGCCCACTGTTATAGGTGCGACGTCAAGGGACAGCTAGTAACTCCCTTTCTCTGTGGGATCAATAAACCAAAATGCATAACATACACATTGTCCACACACACACACACACCGCACACCACAACACACACAAAAACACACACACACACACACACAACACACACACACACACACACACACACACACACCACACACACACACACACACACACACACACACAAAACAAACATACCCACACACACAACACACACCACACCACACACACCAACCACACACCACCAACAGCCCCCGGGCCAACAAGCACACAAAACACACACACACACCACACGCACCCCACCCCCCCCCCACGCAAACGCACGCACGCACCACCCCCACACCCCACACCCCACACCACACACCGCCCCACCCCCACACACACACACACACACACACACACACCTCTGTCGATGTATGCATATTATCCATGGAGTTATGTCCTCTATATAAACCGTTTAAAACCCGCAGGATGTAGTCCTTGTACAGTTTCGCTCGTTTCCTTATCAGTGTGCTACATGCTTCTGTCGGAATCCGATTGTTGGTACTTCGACCAGCCTAGTTTAATGATGTTCATGAATTGATCTCTCAGTCTCTGCTGCTGCTGTCTCTCTCTCTCTTCTGCTGCTGCTGCTCTCTCTCTTTTTTTTTTCTTTTTCCCCCCCCCCCGCGCGCGCGCCCAAAAGGGCGCAAGAGCGCAAGCGCTTCATCTACTGCCAGGTATTTTACCTAATTTCTGCCATCGTGGTTCGTTCAACTTCATTTTTTGTCTAAATCCTCTCGCAGTTTTTACCTGTGTCAAATTCGGCTGGCAGTTTTCCGCGTTCACCCGTGGAAAAAAACAAGCCACACTGTCTGTGAAATTTGTCAGATGTTCTTTCATTGTTGTTTTATGTGCTCCCATTTGGGGTTTCTGAAATAAATTCCTTGACTTGACTTGACTTGTCTTGTCTTCATAAGAGCTTGATGCAGGTTCCCATGCTGCGAAGCAGCCGAATCTAAACAGGCTGCAAAACCTGCCTCCTTGGATTCCGTCACTGAGAGTACATCTTTTACTTCTGATGTCATATGTTTATCGTTGTACTTTTTCACCGGGTTTTTAATCGCCGAAAAATGCCCAAATGTTTACAGGAAGTGAAAAAAATTTTGATTACGGGAAAGAAAAACTTCTGCTATTATTGACGCTGTGAAACGTTGCTAATACATCTTTCAAAGGCAACGCCGGGGAAACGTCTGAGTTAAGGGGTGGAGGGCAGATAATTATGGGCGTTCCTGAGCGCCAAAAAACCATCTTGAATTGGGAACTGATTAGCTGAACTGAGCTGGCTTCTCTGACCTGGTTGTGTTTGCTGAACTTTGACCGTTGTGTCCCGATCTCTAGGCCGGTGGTAATTTTGCTTGCTAGGACATGTTTTTGGCCGTGATAAATCACTGGCTGGATATATCTAGAACAAGTAAAGTCTGTCTGCTGTCTGACATTTGTCTGCTGTCTGACGTCTGTCTGTCTGCCTGTCTGTCTGTGTGTCTGTCTGTGTGTCTGTCTGTCTATCTGTCTGTTTCTGCCTCTGTCTGTCTCTGTCTGTCTCTGTCTCTTTGTCTCTGTCTCTGTCTGTCTCTGTTTCTGTCTCTCTGTCTCTGTCTCTGTTTCCTTCCTTCTCTCTCTCTCCCCCTCTCTGTCTGTCTGTCTGCCTGCCTGTTTCTGTCTCTGTCTGTCTCTGTCCCTTTGTCTCTGTCTGTTTCTGTCTCTTTGTCTCTGTCTCTGTTTCCCTCCCTATATATATTCTCTCTCCCTCTGCTTCTGTTTGTCTGTCTGTCTGTCTGTCTGTCTCTGTCTGTCTCTCTCTCTCTCCCTCTCTCTCTGATTTCGATAATAATCACAACGTAGTGCATTCCACTGGCTCGTTCGCTCTTCGCTGACCAAAGCTTTGTAGTGACTATCAGCACGATGATTAGCATTAAGTGTAAGAGCACTGTAGGCGAACAGACCCGGTGTCAATTCACCCGTACCGTGCTGCTCCATTGGTTCCCGAGAAACACCGTGGAAAAATGGCTTTGATTGAAATGTTAATGGAGAGTGCGAATTTTTGGTGTCTTTCTTCTTCTTCATTCTTACTTCTTTCTTCTTTTTCTTCTTCTTCTTATCTTTTCCCCCGTTGTTCTCTTTTTGTTTGTTTTTTTTTTTGGTTTGTTTTTTTGTTGTTGGTGTGTGTGTGTGTGGTGTGTGTTGGTGTGGTGTGTGGTGTGTGTGTGTGTGGTGGTGGTGTGTGGTGTGGTGGTGTGTGTGTGTGTGTGTTTTTTGGGGGGTTTTTGTTTGTTTTTGTGTTTTGTTTTTTTTTTCCAGTTTTTTGTTTTGTTTTGTTTTTTTGTGTTTTTTTTTTTTTTTTTTTTTTGGGGGGGGGGTCTTTTTTTCTTTTTTTTAGTTTCGTGGCCTTATTTTTTTCCTTCCGTCCGATGCACATGGCTGCGTTGGCTAAATCTCATAATCAGTTCACGGGTGACAATGAAACCACAGGATTGTTATAAATAAACATGTCTTTTTACCTGCCCCCCCAAACGCGTAGTCTGTGGAAAGGTAGAAGGGGGCCGTTTTTTAAAGAAGAAAAAAGTTTGATATCGACAGTTTTTACTACAGATGTATGACAGCACGTGGTGGGTGACGTGGCAAAGAGTCAGCAGCAGTGGCACGGTGGTAGAGGCAGCAGTATTGTAGCATCAATAGTAGTAGCAGCAGAGGCGCAGTCGGGAGCGGTAAGAATAAATTATAGTAAGGGCTTTATATGCCTGTATTACATTATGTACGTAGCCTACAGCGTTTGATCTGGAAAAGGGGTGTTTTGGGGGAAAAGGGAATTTGGGGTGTGGGTTTTTAAAGGGGTTTTCACGTTTTTCCGGATGTGTGTGAGGGTATGCTTGTCTGTCTGTTTCGTCTGTCTGTCTGTTTCTGTCTGTCTTTCTTCTTTCCCCTTTTTCTTCTTTTCCCCCCTTTTTTCTCTCTCTCTCTTCTGTTGTCGTCTGTCTGTCTGTCTGTCTGTTTTTTTTTTTTTTTTTTCCTTTTTTTCTTCTTTCTTCTCCTTTTTTCCCCTCCCCCTTTTCTAAGTCAACGATTTTTATTCGTACATCTTTACAGACTCCGGCCTGGTTAAAAATAAATTTAAATAAACACTTTGCGCAAGCTGATTTAGGACAGTCTTATAGGCATAACAATACATTTTAAACCCCAATTTTCGAAGCGCTTGAAGAACCCAAACAGTTCCAGCGCAGCGGGGTTTTTAAAATGGCGTTTGAGCCATTCTATTGCATCCTTTGAAGTTTCGATTAAACCTGAATTTTAGTTTTTGATCGCCAAAACAATGGTTTTGGGAAACGGGGCTTCATTGTTTTGGGACAGGACTGAGTGTGCATCTATCCGAGCCAATACCCTTCAGCCGTATAGTTCCTGGTTAACAATGTCTTTGAACTATTCCGTCAAAAACCGTTTTACATCGATGTATATGGGGGGGGGGGGGGGGGGTTTTTTTCAAGGAGGAACAGCCAAACAACAAAAGCTTCGTGGTTATCTCCCCTCCGCGATCAATACTTCTATCTTCTTTTTTCTTCTTCTTCTTCTTCTTCTTCTTCTTCTTCTTCTTCTTCTTCTTCTTCTTCTTCTTCTTCTTCTTCTTCTTCTTTTTCGTGCACTTCTAACAGACAGATTCATCTATTAGTAAAGATGATTCGTCTCCGTTGCCATTCAAACAATCATAACAGAACGATAATGACTCTTTCTCCCACATGCAGTATATCTGCATTTAAAGAGGAGTCTAAACAGGAATATTTTTTAAATGGTTCGGGAAAGCGTGTGAGAGTCGAGGGGGAAACGTCCGGGGACGTCCGCCTAACGACCCTTTTTGGTTTTCCGGGGACGTAAAGTTTTATTGCACCGTGCTTCGGCTTTGGCAAACGCCCCAAAAGTCAACTGACAATTCACTTCATCACCCTCATCATCAGGAATTTTTTGGGCAGTACACAACACAAATGTTTGGTTTGCTTCTCTTTCCTTTTTCTCTCCTCTCTTCTCTCTCTCTCTCTCTTCTCTCTCTCTCTCTTCTCTCTCTTCTCTCCCTCTCTCTCTCTCCCCTCTCTCCTCTCTCTTCTCTCTCTCTCTCCTCTCTCTCTCTCTTCTCCTCTCTCTTTTGAAAACGCATTTGACGAAAGAAAGAAGCACCAAAGGGCAAAAATGTTTTATCGTACCACGCTTTTGTATTACTTTTCCCTTTAAAATTTTGATACGATCTCATCGCAATGTCAAACTTTCAAGTACTGCAGCCCGCACTGGGTTTTTTTTTCGAAAAAAATCTAATATAAAACCCAATTTCAAATTTATTGACATCAAACTGAGAAAAACGGATGTTGAATGTTTTTTTTACTCGAGCTTTAGTGTTCTCCCAACCCCCCCCCCCCCCCAAACCCCCCCCCCCCCCCTTTCCCCCCCCCCCCCCCCATATTTTTCTTTTAAAAGGTTTTTCCCCCCCAAAACCAAAAAAAAAACAAAAATGCATCCATTCCTAAAGTTGTCCAATAACACCTCACTCATACCTAACGGGGGTCCAGTAAAAACAACACTCACGCTTAACGTTGTCCAGTTTAAAACAGCATGCGCTCACACCAAACGCGCTGTTTCCAAAAAAGCACAGTATGCCTATACTCCATATAGTTTAAAAACACACACAAACCCCACACCCCACACACACAAAACAAAACACACAAACGCACGCACGCACGCAACGCCCCGCACGCACGCAACACGCACGCACGCACGCACGCACCCCGCACCCCGCAACGAAAGCCCCACCACACACACACACACACACACACACACACACACTTAAATTTTCCTAGCACACATCACTCACACCCGACGATGTCCAAACACACAGGACTTTTAACATAATCAAACAACACAGCACTCACACTTAAAGTAGTCCAACCGCAAGACTTTCGTATTATGGTCAAACAGCACAACCCTCACAATTAGCATTATCCGCAAACACACTTCTCTCACACTTACCATTGTCCAACACACATCACTCACACTTAAAGTTGTACAACAACAGAATACTCACACATAACGTTGTCCAAAAGCACGTCACTCACACATAACGTTGTCCAAGAATACAGCACAGAACTCACACCTAACGTTGTCCGGCGGCACGGTACTCACACTTAGCATTATCAATCAACAAAGCACTCACACATAACATTGTCCAGAAGCACGTCACTCACACATAACGGTCTCCAACAGCACTGTATACTCACACTTAGCGTTATCAGTCAACAAAGCGCTCACACATAACGTTGTCCGACGGCACTGTATACTCACACTTAGCGTTATCAGTCAACAAAGCGCTCACACATAACGTTGTCCGACGGCACTGTATACTCACACTTAGCGTTATCAGTCAACAAAGCGCTCACACATAACGTTGTCCGACGGCACTGTATACTCACACTTAGGTTATCAAAACAAAGTACTCACACATAACGTTGTCCAACGGCACTGTATACTCACACTTAGCGTTATCAGTCAACAAAGCGCTCACACATAACGTTGTCCAACGGCACTGTATACTCACACTTAGCGTTATCAGTCAACAAAGCGTTCACACATAACGTTGTCCAACGGCACTGTATACTCACACTTAGCGTTATCAGTCAACAAAGCGCTCACACATAACGTTGTCCAACGGCACTGTATACTCACACTTAGCGTTATCAGTGAACAAAGCACTCACACTTAACGCAGTACAAGAACACAGCCCTTCGTGTCCATCGGAGCATTTACCAGGATTACAGTCAATAACTACATACAGTTTCATCCCGATCGTAACTGACCATGCCTTACGGCTAACTAACGTTATTAGTTTTACAAATGAAATGTTATCGGGATCCTGCACAATTCGAACAGATAACTATGAATCAGATAATTATGAGTCAGGGTTACTGCCGACACGTACTGCTCAGCACAGACTGACAGCGTGCAAAAGGTTTAAATATATCGGTTATATGGTTTGATGGATTTGAGAAGACAAAATGCTAACAATAAAGGTTTCGTCAAGATCATTTTGTTCAGATGACCTCAGTATAGCATTCGTCAATAACACATCGATTACATTTTTATATGAGTCAGAAAGTTACTACACTCAAGAACATTTCCACATGAAATAGTTTTCAAACATTTGAAACTAGGATGAATAAAAAATACAAGCGTAATGCATAGAGTGGGAATCTTTAACAAGCCATAGGCCCGCGTTTGTAAACAACGGGCAACATAAAATTAATGCTAAATCAACTTTCAGTGGTCTACTATAAGTTACTGAACATTGCACTTGCCTGGATTTTCATATCCACAAAGAATTAATGATATGCTGATGGTAAAATCTAGCGTAAATAAATGCTCCAAAGAACGAGAAAATTTGCACAGTAGAACGGAGACCGGATGAAGACATTTGTTCAACGAGCGGACGAATGGACGCAGCATCCAGTTGTCTGATTTGTATTTACCACGAAAGGAAATTCTCTGACAAATCGGCTCATTAAAGTACGACGTGTAAGTAACTGGGTTTTAACGTCCTGTCGCTCGCATGGGACTATCGAACTCTGTAATAAGTGAACGCACATATCACACCTCTTCTCCTGTGTGAACACTTACTCAAGTCAAAGAATAAAACATTATATATAAGTATATAATCGCAAATACCAGTGCGATGTATACTGCACGTACCACCAGCCAACTACAGTGTATATTAAGTCCAACTGAACTACAGTGTATCCTCATCCTTGCCCTGATATAACCCTAACGGTTGACTGGGCGTAAACTACCAAATTACTTACTTACTTACAGTGAGTCATTCCCTTGATGCTCAATGAGAACAATACGAAAAGATCCATCTCTTAACCAAAAATATGGAAGAACCTTCTGGTAAAAAAAATCAGGAGAATGGGCCATTAGCAGCAAAAAGACAATACAGTCCAACGACTGAACTCGGTGGGGGGAAAAGAGAGGAGAAAAAGAAAGAGAAAAAACAACAACAGGGGGTCAGATAGACCAGACGGCGGAGACATTTAGTGAACGCTCATCATGCTTGTTAAAAACATTCAAACCGTAAAACCTAACCATTATGTTCAAAGAAATATTTATTCGCCGCTCCAAAAATGCATTTTGATGGTAACACACAAATGACAAACATTAGTCGAAACTACCTTTAATTTTCCAAGTGGCACCGACAAGATGTGGTTTGTCTTCATAAGCGTTCCTCAAAACAGCTGTGCATTACAAACGCCAAGGATGGTCAGATGACAGCACATCGCTAGGCACTTCTCTGGAGCCGGTATTTGGTTTTTCCGGAAGTTTTTTGATTTTTTGTTTTTTGTTATGTTTGTCTTCCTTTGCATAGCAGAAGCCACGAGCAACACGCGCTGGTAGAACTGTTACACACACACACACACACACACACACACACACACACACACACACACACACACACACACACACACACACACACACACACACACACACACACACACACACACACACACACACACACACACACACACACACACACACACACACACACACACACACACACACAAAGACAAAAAAAGGAAAAAAGGTTTGCATTTCCGAAACAAACCTTACGGTCACTCACAACAATCACAGCGGTTAAAGTCTACTGCATTCTTGGTGTTGTCGTTGATTTAAACGTTTTGAAATGAATTTGAACTGGTATTCAAATTATATTCTCTCTCGGAATATGCATACAATGGAGCTGTTTTGCTGTTAAGTTCGGTGTCAGTGTTTCGTAGTCAAAAGCCTGCACTCCGAAATGTGCTAATGTTAAATCAGTTGATGACTACCTCCGCACCAACTAGCGCTGATCACTGCATTATAGCTGTTAGCTGGTATGCAAAGGCTGCGTCGAGTATTCTGAGGAATCAATATACAGAAATACAAGGGAGTTCATTAGCACTCGAAATACGTAACACAAGTACAACAACAAAGACCTGAGTCGCCTACGGTAACTCTCACCTGGCATGCGTGTAAATACAAGGTATATGAACTCCAACAGAGGTACATCCTCTAATCTTCTTTCTTCTTTTTTTAATTTATTTTTTAGTTTTTAAGTATTCTGCGGCCAAACTGTTGACACATTTATGGAAAGTAAAAGAAAATGGTTAATTTTATGCAAACGTATTAAATGAACTAGAGGTACTCTTGGGGTTAACTTGAACACAAAACTTAAAAGTGGCATCCTCCGTACGAGGGATAGTGAGGGGAAGGGGAAAAGAATAAAACCATAAAAAGTACTAATAATGGGATGAAAGCATTCCTTCAGTAAACTCCGAGCCGGGAGTCCGGCAGAACCGACATATATGATCAAGTGCACTATTTGACCTTTCAAGTGATGCGCTCTAACCTTTTGTTACGTTTTCTTTTTGTGAAATATGTGCTATTGAAATATATATCAGCATCTCATTTAACTATGTCGGAATACGGAAAGCGCGCCCCTTGTTTCATGTAGATTACGAGTTATTAAAACAAATACAGACTCCAACATGGTACAATAGCCTAGAACCTTCCAGGTTTGTTGTTGGGTTTCACTTTAAGGTCCTTACATCCCACCGAATCTCTTTATGGCAGTGTCACCATGCTGTTCTATTGAACCGGCTGGAGAACTCCTCTTATGACCACACGTCCCAAACTTCAATAGAAAATTAAAAAATCAAAAAATCATCGCCCTCTTCCTGTTCTAACGACCTGTAATACTGCGATAGAAACAGCATTGTAATAATAATAATAACAATAATAATAATAATAATAATAATAATAATAATAATAATAATAATAGTAATAATAATAATAATGAATCAATAAATAAGATCATCATCATCATCATCATCATCATCATCATCATCACAAATTTATTCCACATGTAATGTACTCAACCAGCTCACATGCAGGGGGCAGGGCATTGCTGGATCTGTAATGATTTCGACGTGTAGTACATTAGGCCATTCATGCATTCTGACCGTAAGCTCCGCCCCCAAGTCTGGCAAACAAATGGGAAATGCTGTTGTTGTTGTTGTTGTTTTTACACTTAGCCTCATTGATATACAGTCCCTCACTGAAATGGGTGTATCTTCAGCGCTTTTTGATGGATAGAGTGGCGTGGTTCATTAAGCAACAGTCACCAAGAGCAATGGTCCCATGTCACTTTCCTCCAAGATTCCACATCTGCATGTGCATGGAACATAGGCCGCATCATTCTTTAGTCAAAGAAGTAAACCTGCGCAACATCAAGGAATGAACATGGACGCTAAAGGCACATTATTCCTGGCAGTATGGTTAGAGCTTGTGTTGTTCATAACACGCACACACGCACACACGATGCACGTCGCCTAAACACTTCACCCTCACGCTCGATCCTGACACTCGCAGCTGACGTCAAACAGGCGGAGGTGACCTAGTGTCGTCCTGTTCCTGTTCTAACGACTTGTAATACTGCGACAGAAACAACTCTGTTCCCCGGTCGTGCCGGGATCGGGTGGGGGTCGGGGTCGGGTATCGTGGCACGTCGGCCACGTAACACTGGTAGTCTTGGAACTCCGTCGGTGAGGGTGATGGCATCATCGGCAAGGGAGGCGACTGCATCTGCTGCGATCGTCGCGGCAAGGGAGGCGACTGTAATCTAGACAAGGGAGGCGACTGCATCTGCTGCGATCGACGCGGTAAGGGAGGCGACTGTAGCCTCGGCAAGGGAGGTGACTGCATCTTCTGCGATCGTCGCGGCAAGGGAGGCGACTGTAACCTCGGCAAGGGAGGTGACGGCGCCCTTGGTAAGCAAGGCGACTCCGTTTCGTAATGTTCCTCGTTGCCCGTCAGTACGCTGCACACCGTTGTGGTCTCCCCTGCGAATGATGTCAGTTCTGCGTCCGTAGTCTCCCCGCCTTCAGAAATGGGATCTGTGAGAAAAGTTTTTAAAAATTTGAAAATCTGAAACAAGAATGGCTGCTAGCGTTCCAAAACAAGACCCAAAACACATAAAAAATAAAATAAAACGCTTATTTGTTAGGACACAAACACACAATCTGCAAATTTTCGAGGCAATCCCCTCTGTCAAGCTACAAACCGACACTTAAACAACAGTTAAACGGTTAAAAACGATGAAAAATGAGATGTGAAGCGAAATAAGTGATCTTTTTTTCTTTCTCTCTCTCTCTCTCTCTCTCTCTCTCTCTCTCTCTCTCTCTCTCTCTCTCTCTCTCTCTCTCTCTCTCTCTCTCTCTCTCTCTCTCCAATTAATTTACAACAACATGATGTCCACCAGGTTACAGTTAACCCTTTCACTGCCACGCTTCCCACGCCGTCATTCGGAAAACGACCAATAAAAGTGCCAAACTTAAAATCATAAATGACACCTACACGCATGCAAACAGTATATTTGATGGTCCTGTAACAAATCTACTTTCAATACTGTGCATTTTGATAGAAGTCCTATCAGGTGTTCATGCAAAGAGGAAAAAAGGCATGAGCACCTGATAGGACTTCCATCAAAATGCACAGTATTGAAAGCAGATTTGTTACAGGACCATCAAATATTCTGTTTGCATGCCTGTAGGTGTGCACTTTTCAGCCTGGAGATTTTACAGGCTGGGGCAGTGAAGGGGTTAACAGTACGATGCATGCTCCAAGCCTCGCTTTCCGGCACGCTTCCTCCAAACTCTGCGGTGACTGGAGGACAAGACAAAAACAGATAAGGCGTTTAATTCTTATTATAATTTTTCATTCATTTTCACAGTTTAATTTTCGTTTAATTGTCGTTTTGTAGCTTGATCAACGGGATTACCACAAAAATTCGCATGCTGTGTTTTGTCCTAATAAACAGCGTTCCTTTGAATCTCTTATGTGTTTGGATCTCGTACAAAAATAAATGCAAAGAAATTATAAAAAGAATTACCATGAGTAGTCGGCCTATATAATATCGGCACCGACTGAAGATTCTGTCAATTCAAATTTAAAGCGCTATACGTAGGCAAAATGTCAACAGAAAGAGAGAGAGAGAGAGAGAGAGAGAGAGAGAGAGAGAGAGAGAGAGAGAGAGAGAGAGAGGGGGAAAAAAGGACGAAAGAAATCCAAACCGCAGAAAGATGCATCTCGAAGATCGAAGCATGGAGACCTACCGGAAGACAGCGTCTAGATGCAACGGCCGTCTAAAAGGAAGAAGAAGAAGAAAAAGAAAAGAAAAGAAAAGAAAGAAACACTTTGATTTATCGTCTTGCGGCTAGGGAATTTCGCGTGTGACAGCCAACAAAAAGACGACTCCCGTTGCCCCACGCAGTTCTAATGATAAATTCCTCAAATAGAAAGAGTTTGGGGCGAGATAGGAAAGTGGTCAGACAGCTTCGGTTCATCAGATCCAGGATGTGTGCGCGTGTCTCGACTCTGCACACAGACTCTCTCTCTCTCTCTCTCTCTCTCTCTCTCTCTCTCTCTCTCTCTCTCTCTCCTCTCTCTCTCTCTCTCTCTCTCTCTCTCTGCGTGTGTGTGGGAGGGGGGAGGGTGCACGCAGTTGCTTGTGAAAGAGAGAGAGAAAGAAGAGAGAGAGAGAGAGAGAGAGAGAGAAGAAGAGAGAGAGAAGAGAGAGGAGCAGAGAAGTAAAGAGAGGTGAGAGAGACTGGTCTCATGCAACAGCACACACTACACACGCGCGTGAACACACACACAACACACACACACACACACACACACACACACACACACACACCACACACACACACACACACACACACACACACACACACACACACACACACTAACACTAACACTAACACTAACACTAACACACTTTAACACATGCACGGACAATTACGTACTCTGTCCACTAGATAACACACACACACACACACACACACACACACACACACACACACACACACACACACACACACACACACACCACACACACACACACACACACACAAATACACACACACACCACACACACACACACACACACACACACACACACACACACACCACACACCACACACACACCACACCAACACACCTCACACACACAACACACACACACACACACACACACACACACACACACACACACACACACACACACACACACACACACACACACACAACACACACACACACACACACATACACACACACATACACACACACACACACACACACACAACACACACACACACATACACACACATACACACACAACACACACACACACACACACACACACACACACACACACACACACACACACACACACACACACACACACACACACACATCTATAATTCTGACTCACTATGTCTCCACACTCCGCTGAGACTGTCCGAGTAGTCGTCACTCCGTGGTTTGTCGGGAAACAGCGAGT
>JABMCL010002154.1:72500-82500 GCA_018857735.1 Alviniconcha marisindica | reverse complement strand
GGCTAACACATGTGCCCTAACCATTGCCATTCACGCTTCTTTCCCCAGCACGCACGGAAAGGAGGTGAACCATTCCTTAGAGCACCGGCTTCGGTTTGCTTCCAGAAGTCTGATTCATTCGATTTCTTGCAGACTCACGTTGTTACGCGCACCCCTCAACCGCCGTGACAAAATGCCATTGATTGAGTCGATGCCGGCATACAGCACGATCGTCTGTATGGTTAAATCCCGCACGAAGGTTTACAGTCTGCACCAAGGTATGCATCTAGCATCATACTGGGTATATATTTGGCACCGGCGTGTATATGCTTTCCGCCAGGGTCTATAATCTTTGCAGCAGGCCAGGTCCTATATCCAGCCCTGTGGTGTGTGTGTCCTGTGGCGAAGGTCAGTATCCGGAACCAGTGTCCAAGGCTCGTGCAAGGGCCTGTATCCAGCGAAGCAAGGTATATCTTCTGCACCAAGAGTATTACATTTGTGCTGCACCAGGGTTGAGATCCTGTGACCAAGGGTCAGTACCCTGACGCAGAGTCTATGCCCTACACCACAGCGTGTATCGAGTGAACCAAGGTAAATCTTCGTCACCAGGGTATGTACCCTGCACCGTAGCTGGTCCTCTGCACCAGGGTCTGCATTCTGTGAAACAGGGTCTGTTTCCGGCATAAGTGATTAGCGAGCATGCTGAGGACAAGGCCTGAGGAGGAACTCAGGCTCTGGCGTAATTCAATTGAGTGCAATGCCATTTGCTCTCCCGACCCACGGGAAAGTGCAAAAAGAACCAAAAAAGCGCAAACAGCCTCCACCGAGGAGAAAGGCTCGGGTTCGGTCAATTGACGGCACAGCGATTGTCGATATTGTCAAATTTTGCCTGGCGGTGTCTTCTTTTGTGGCTGAGCACAGAGATAGAGCGGGGAAGAAGTGTTTGTGTGGGCGTGGTGCTGTCTTGATAGTAACAGTATGCGGAGTCTCCTCGTTTGCACCGTTTTAGGCCCAATTTCCACGATGAACTTTTGTTCACTGACAACATATCCCGAATAATCAAACCGATGTTCGTTTTACCACTGCGTTGTAGAACACGAAATGGATTCAGTTGCTTCCAAGAATGCAGAGAGAACCCATCTTCACGTTTATTTTAGATCAACCGAAACTACTGCCCTTCGTTTGTCGGATGGCTTGTTGTAATATGTCAATCAAACTTATGCATATTTTTATTATTTTATTTTTAATGTTTCAATTTGTTTGCAGCAATGTGTTGTCGCAAAAAAGATATGTTTTCTTTTTAAGAATTGATTGTGCCATGCCGAGAATATGTTACAAAGCGCTTGTAAAATATGGCCGTCAGACATGCAGATTTCATTTTCATTTAATGTACCACTATTTAAAGCATAGCTGATCCACTGAGCAGTTCCAGCTCTGAATACCGAGTTTACTCAGTTGCTGCAAGCATGTGGGACGTTAGCCACACCATGTGACCATCTTGGGTTGCAAGTCTTACTGCAGTCGTTCAACGACGAGTTGGTTCAAAAGCAGGACAGTAGCTTAAATGTAGGGAACATGTTCTGATTTCTGAAGTTAGTTTCATTTCTCCAAGAAAAGGCAACTTGGTTACTGGTTGTCCTAAGTTCACATACGTGTCTTAATAGTGAGTTCTCAGTGTTTGGATCAGAAAAAAATATAACCAGCAACCTGTGAGGTCACTTCGTGGACTAATAGCACTAAAGATAAAGCCTGAATCACACGACGGCTAATAGGATTTGCGGATACATTCCAGAGACCATCGGTCGATCCACTGACATTGCCATGAATTCACTTGTTATTCAGGAACGTGGCAATAGCGTCACATCGACGGAGAGACGTGGCCCCGACCAACTGGTCGTTCAGGGGGCAATACTACTGAGCAATACTCAAGGCCCAGCCGGTTTCGGAATTCATAACTTCATCGCGTATTCATGAGATGCTGGGTCGTCTCCTTGGACAAGTCTTTGCATGGACAACTGTCACGTGGACACTGCTGGCCGGAGCTCAAAAGATGCTCAAAAGATGTTCATCTTCCTGAAGGCTGCTGGAACCTGTGACAAAAGCGGAAACAGCGTGAAAGAAATGTACAGTCTACCCCTAGGGAAATGCGGAAATACGCTTTCTCCTGTCGTTCAGTGAACAGATTAAGGATCAATTACAACTTTGTCCGTGGTTAATTTACATAAAGAAATTAAAACAATAATTGCTTGAGTTTATGTCGTCAACCAGTCGCCTGTAATTAATCTTGATTTGATGAATAAGAGGCCACGGCAAAACATCAGTGACTGAATCGATATATCTGTGATTACTGATTAGCATCAGCATTGCTCATTAAGCAATAACAACAACAACAACAAAGAAAACAACATTATCTTTTCGCGTTTCTTTCAGACACCAGACTGTACTATTTCTATCTGTTCTATTTTCCAGATATCTTACGAACAGCCTTTCTGGCTCTACTTCAGGCTGTGCATTTCGATTCCCTTTCGGGCTGAGAGTCAGAGGAGGTTTTCTGCATGGACGCCGACTACGCACGCACGTTTACAGGAAGCCATTAATCTTTCAAAGGCACATTCTCACCAGTTTCTTTTGTATAGGCTTCTTTTAACAGTTTTAGTGTAGGAGTGAGAGCGTAATTGATATAATGCCCCTGGCTATGCTGAAATGAAAAGGCTTGCTGCGGGCAGGCTGCTCGTGATCGTTGTAAGTGCTGGGACAACTTTGGGCAAAAGAACAACGACAGTTGTGAGCTTTGCTTTTGACGAAGCCAAACAAAGGGTTCCACTTTGACCTCAGTATCCAGACGCTGATAGAATGTACGCAAAGAAAAACCAGAATAGCATCTACACGTGCATATACACATCCGCCCGCCCACGCACACACACACACACACACACACACACACACACGCACACACGCACGCACGCACGCACGCGCAGACCACCACGACACACACGCACCACCACGCACGCACGCACGCACACACACACACACACGACCACACACACACACACACACACACACACACACACACACACACACACACACAGAAGCGCACGCGCGGACGCCTTCATATACCAGAAAAATCAAACCATTAAAGTAGAAAGGAGAAAAAAGTCTAACAACAGATAAGCTGTTCGTTCAGGCCAACTGCTGCTTTCTTGCTCGCTCGATGAGTACAAGAATGAGGAACATGGGAAAATGCGGACCCAGTTAGAGCGACCTGAACACACCCTCGTCATCCTGCACAATGCATCAGCGCATTGGCAAGGCAGGCACGTACGGTTTTATTTTCGTATCACAATTATTCAAGTCACACGCCATCAAAATTACGCCTGTCGTTCACGTCACTCATTTGAGCATTGCGTCAAATGAAGACACTATTCCAATCTAGCGCGAATGACTGAAAATGTTGTCGTGAGGACAAACACGTCACATGAAATGTATTATTCAAGATGTGTATTGATTCTAAGAATTAGCTCTCTTGAAATACATCGCTTTATGAGACTAATGATTCTATCTTCTTCTTCTTCTTCTTCTTCTTCTTCTTCTTCTTCTTCTTCTTCTTCTTCTTCTTCTTCTTCTTCTTCCGCCCAGATATAACCGTAATGGTTGACTGGGCGTAAAACACCAAATTACTTGCTTCTTCTTCTTCTTCTTCTTCTTCTTCTTCTCTTCTTCTTCTTCTTCTCTTCTTTAAAGCAGACGGTAAAGTTGTGTCTGATTCAGGCTTCGTCTCGCTTTTGCGAAAATTCGATTAAATATATACTAAACAAAAGCAGAAAGGCGGGGGAGGTGGGAGGTGGGGGGTGGAGGAGTGGAGGCAGACACGTTATTCGTGGATCTAGCAATCCTCAGCTATTTCGGTTCACTACTTTTGCACGAAAACTGATAATAACAATTAATAACCCATCAAGTGTCTGCACCGCAATTCTCGTAAGCAGCTATGCAGCTTCGGGCGCAAACCAGAACACACACACACACACACACACACACACACACACACACACACACACACACACACACACACACACACGCACGCACGCACGCACGCACGCACGCACGCACGCATGCACGCGCGCGCACACACACACACACACACACACACACACACACACACACACACACACACACACACACACACACACACACACACACACACACACACACTGGCCTACACATAAAAAGAGCGGTAATGTCAGAACATTTGGACAATGTCCTGACATAATCTCGTTGCTTTACATCTCCCGACCTGTTCATTCTTTCTGTCAGCTTAAAACGTGTTTTGTATTCAGACCTGGAAGTCGCCTGGTATCTGGAGAATTAATGCAAATAGTAGCGAAGGACATTAGCGCCATCGGCAACTGGTTAACAAACTTCCAGCCCTCGAACAGTCTAATTTGATTTTAAAACGATCGAACAAGTAAGCAGCAGCATTAGCGGCAGTGGTAGTACAGTAGCTCTAACAGCAACAGCAGCTGCGTTAGTGAGTACGTTCCAACTGACGTGATCAGTTCAGGGAATGGCATTTTCATTCGAGTCGGTGCCATTACAGTTTAGAATCAACACACAAGGGAGTTAATTAGCCCTCGAAACAAACACAACAAGAAAGACCTGAGTCGCGAGTTGCCGTAAGCGACTCAGGTCTTTCTTGTTGTGTTTGTTTCGAGCGCTAATTAACTCCCTTGTGTGTTGAATTCTGGACGAGCGTTCTGGGGCTCGTTCTGTTTCAGATTATTACATTTCAGAGTTCAGCACAGGCAGTTGCATGCAGTCACGCCAGACTGTCAGGTGTCTCTGACCAACACAGGCGGTTGTACCAGACTGTCAGGTGTCTCTGACCAACACAGGCGGTTGTACCAGACTGTGTCAGGTGTCTCTGACCAACACAGGCGGTTGTACCAGACTGTGTCAGGTTTCTCTGACCAACACAGGCGGTTGTACCAGACTGTGTCAGGTGTCTCTGACCAACACAGGCGGTTGTACCAGACTGTCAGGTTCTGACCAACACAGGCGGTTGTACCAGACTGTGTCAGGTTCTCTGACCAACACAGGCGGTTGTACCAGACTGTGTCAGGTTTCTCTGACCAACACAGGCGGTTGTACCAGACTGTGTCAGGTTTCTCTGACCAACACAGGCGGTTGTACCAGACTGTGTCAGGTGTCTCTGACCAACACAGGCGGTTGTACCAGACTGTGTCAGGTTCTCTGACCAACACAGGCGGTTGTACCAGACTGTGTCAGGTGTCTCTGACCAACACAGGCGGTTGTACCAGACTGTGTCAGGTTTCTCTGACCAACACAGGCGGTTGTACCAGACTGTGTCAGGTTTCTCTGACCAACACAGGCGGTTGTACCAGACTGTGTCAGGTTTCTCTGACCAACACAGGCGGTTGTACCAGACTGTGTCAGGTTTCTCTGACCAACACAGTCGGTTGTCATAAACCGTGTCAGGTTTCTCCGGCCAACACAGGCACCTACACAACACTCTGTTATGTTTCTCTAACACAGGCGGTTGTATCAGACTGTGTTGTTTCTCTGACCAGCACAGGCACCTACAGCACACTCTGTTATGTTTCTCTGACTAACACCTGCGAATTAAAGCTGTAGCTGAGGACGTCATTAATAATTTACTGAGAGCCTCAGGTTTGCCGTTAGGCCAGCTTGAACCCGCAGTGGGTTTGGAATAATTAATTCAAGGCGCCAGTGTTTGCACAAATTGCTGTCATTGTGGCGTGGTCGAGTAGGTAGGATGCTTGACGCAGAATCCTGAGGATTATTGGTTCATCCCCTGTGCAAATATTAACCAGTTTGTTTTGTTTTGTTGTGTGTGTGTGTGTGTGTGTGTGTGTGTGTGTGTGTGTGTGTGTGTGTGTGTGTGTGTGTGTGTGTGTGTGTGTGTGTGTGTGTGTGTGTGTGTGTGTGTGTGTGTGTGTGTTTTCCGGCGACGTTACAAGTCCTTGAATCTTGAATATTGTCCTCTCTATCCTAAAGCTTGTGTGTGTGTGGGGGGGGGGGGGGGGTAGGTGTGCGTGCGTGCGTGCGTGCACGTGTGCGTGTGCGTGTTAGTGTGAGTGCGTATGAGTGTGTGCGTGTGTATGTGTGTGTGTTTGTGTGTGTGTGTTTTTGTGTGTGTGTGTGTGTGTGTGTGTGTGTGTGTGTGTGTGGTGTGTGTGTGTGATGTATGTATATATATTTGTGTGTGTGTGTGTGTGTGTGTGTGTGTGTGTGTGTGTGTGTGTGTGTGTGTGTGTGTGTGTGTGTGTGTGTGTGTGTGTTGTGTGTGTGTGCGTGGTATTAGTGTGGTCGTGTGTGAGTGTGTGTGTGTATGTGGTGTGTGTGTGTGTGTGTGTGTGTGTGTGTGTGTGTGTGTGTGTGTGTGGTGTTGTGTGTGTGCGTGTGAGTGTGTGTGTGTGTGTGTATGTGTGTGTGTGTGTGTGTGTGTGTGTGTGTGTGTGTGTGTGTGTGTGTGTGTGTGTGTGTGTGTGTGTGGTGTGTGTGTGTGTGTGTGTGTGTGTGTGTGTGTGTGTGTGTGTGTGTGTGTGACTTGATGTTACACCTAAACAAACATAAGCTTGATCTGACCTCACGTGTCCTCATCAGTCGAAGGGTGGTGGGCTATGTCTCTAGTCCCTTGGATAAGACATAAACCCGATGTCGCTTCCATAATGGAATGCCCGTGTAGAAAGAAGAAAGAAAAAAGACCCCCCAAAAAAGACAGCCAATATGAACTCATACCTAAAGAACAGAAAATGGAAATATAAAAAGAGTTGCACCGTCAAAGTTGTCAAGAATTCCATTCAACTCTAGGAATTAATCAGACTGTTGTGTGTGACTCTTTTGTCGTTGGCTTTCCTCCACAAACAGCCAGAAACTATCATTGCAAATCTTCTTCTTTGGAACAGCAAAACCCTCAACCAGCGCCAAAACGATCGGTTCTCTCATGCCACGCACAGCTTTGTGTTTTTAGTTCTTAGATTTTCATCTGCAAGGGACACAAATTGCTAACTGTAAACGGCGTTTTACGGCTCACAATGCACTCCCATGCTGGTTGTTTGTATGTTTCTTTATCCAGTTATCATCTGAGTTGTAGATTGTTGTTTCATTTTAGGTGTGTCATCGTATCGGTCAATGAAGAGCATACTGACCGCACTTTGTATTCATTTGTCTTGATATTGACGTCTCATTAACAGTCTGTTTCACGTCTCTCTAGCCTAGTTATCACCTGCGAAATTGCGTTTCGAAATTACTCACCCACAGTCGTTGACTCTGAGCACATCGCCCAGATAATTCACATCACTCACACGCGTTATATCCTTCATCAATAAAATCCCTGTGTTAACGGATACAAGAAAAAGAAAAAGAAAAGATCCAAAAACGAAGTGTTTCTTCTCTGACAGAAGTCTACATCCCTTAGTGGCCGCATGGCATTTTCGCCCGTATAACAAGTTCTGTTTGAGCGGGTGTCAGAACACGTTTCCGGTCACCCATGTCATTAGCAGCCAAGCGGAAGTTGACCCGCGGTCAGATGTGACGACCAATCGATAGACGGAGAAACCTGACCCGTTAGTCGGACAGCAGTCTGCGGATGGACGCAGGATGTTCTGGCATTATCCCACAAAGCACCTGCCAAACTGGAATTAGTCGCTGTCATCAGACAGAAATTGCCTCTGCTATTCACCTCCCCTGTCCCAACCCATTCCCCCAGCATACATCTCCCTGGTCCGCATGCCAAAAAGTGATTGCAGAGAAAATCCGAGACCCAGTTTGTCATTTTGCTGCGTTGAAATCGAAAGCAAAGCACAACACATAACAGAACTAATAATCATGTGTATCCGAAATAGTAGCAGTTCCTGCAAAACAATTGAGTGTTGTATTCAATACAATTAATATAATTATGGACTGTCTGGAATGCTCGTCGCTTTTTACACGCCACACAACGTTAGCGCTGTTAATAAAACAGTTTTAACACATTTTGTGTCTGTATCTCCTTTTTGATCCAGTGCCTTGGAAATGCTCGAATCTAAACATATACATGTAATGCGTTTTAACACACAGTCAACCGTATAGGCTTTATAATTGGGCAAATGCATATCTGTAGACATTTCAGTTTAAACTGTCAAATTTCGTAGTAATGAAAGTTACTATGCATTCTGTTTATTCAATTTTTTGTGCATTTGGTTAGACATTCATTGGTCGCCTTAATGTTTTGCCTAATATCAACTTGCTGCGAACAGATATAAAATAAAACATTGATCGATTCCAGAATATAACACTATACTGTCTTTAAAATCTGGGAATATAGATTATATCAAATATAAATGAAACAATTATATCGAATATAAATCGAACAATAAGGGCGAAAGGTGTTTGGGCTTTCCGATAAAATTCTGAAATCTTACCTGAAGTTATGAATCAGTCACTGCACGCGGCCCACAGACAGCTCAGTGCCGCACGCAACACTGAAACGAAGCTTCAAAATAGCACAAGTCTCTCTCCATCTCAGTGATAGGGCCAAGGACGTATATATAGGTCCATGTACAGGACCTACGGCGTTCCACAACGACTCGCCGTCGCCTCGCCTCGCCTCAAAACACAGCGAGCGCCTCGAGACGGAGACTGACACTCTGCGAAGTTGGAGAGTGCTTCTCGATCATCGCCTTTAACACCACTTCTGTCCATCCCGTCCGCCTCTTACTGCAGATTAACACCTCCCCCCTGCGGGCTGCCTGCCAAATGGAGTTGGGGAAGACAGCGGGAAGGTTAATAACCGGCCAACATCTCCATACACACGTTGGTTTCCTGAGGTTCCTCGGAGCTGAGATGAAAATGACTGGACGGGGCCGAAACTCTATCTCCTCAAACCGCCACTCCCTTCTGTTTTAGCGCGCGGTTTCCAACCCTGGAGTCATGTGTGTGATGCTGTAAAATGTTAGCTTTCCTTCCCATCGCCGCGCCGATCGATTCTCTGTGTCGTCTGCGCAGGCAGGGTCGGCTGCTCTCCCCTTCAGTCCAGAATTAGTTGCTCGTAATCGTGAGCTGGTTGCGTAATTTGGTTTCCTGCTTTCAATGGCATTTATTGCACCTTCCATCTTCCTTTCTCTGTTTTACTCTCTGTCTCGTTTTCTGACCTGTCAACGATTGGAATGACGCGCGCGCGTTTGTCAGTAGTTTGTCTGTTCGTACGCGCTGTGTACTAGCAGCCCGAGGAGGAAAAAAGAAAAGGAAAACAAACCGGATTTTCAGTGACTGGCAGACCTTATTAATCTCTTGAACTCGGCAGCGGTGCGGGCGGGAACCATTGACCCTATTGCCACGAGTTCTGGCATCGAGATTTTCTGACTCAAGTGATTAAAATCCGCTCTTGCCACCCCCACCCCACCCTCACCCCACCCCCCCTTTTTTTTTTTTTTTTTTTTTTTTTTTTTTACACTATGTTGGCCCCATCTTGGATCAGCTAGGGAAATTGGCACTCCGATCTCTTCCTGCGTGCCTTCGGGCACCATTCCAGACTTCCCCACCGTACTGACGAGAGCAGTTGCATTTTCAGCTGGTGAATGGCAACATTGACTATTCGCGTCATACTCAGTCACGATAGCCCACATCGGAATTTCTTAGTATAAACATAGGAGCCTATTCAATGGGTTATTTACACTGAATTGAATGACGCTTCGGCATTTTGTTTTTGCTGATAGTGATGTGTGGCTAATGATAGTTCTAGAATCAGCACATAATTATGGAGCGCCTAGTGCCAGAGCTTATGTCCTACTTGGACCTAGCCAACAGCCACTATATTATCAATCATGGCATAGCCATATAGAAAACAACCACTGTTATATATACATAGTCATGGTAGGACTACATCTGTACGGCATAGCAAACAACAATAATTGTATCAATGGAGGCCTATCCACACAGAAAATAACCATATCACTCAAAATACGTTTATGGCAAACAGTCACACAACGGTGTTGACCGATTC
>JABMCL010002154.1:60000-67500 GCA_018857735.1 Alviniconcha marisindica | reverse complement strand
TGTCTGCATAAATACATGTATACAAGGCTGTGTTTGTTTTTTGCGCCTGTAAACAAGTGTGTATTAACTATTTGTTGTTGTTGCTGCTGCTGGTGTGTTGGGTGTGTGTGTGTGTGTGTGTGTGTGTGTGTGTGTGTGTGTGTGTGTGTGTGTGTGTGTGTGTGTGTGTGTGTGTGTGTGTGTGTGTGTGTGTGTGTGTGTGTGTGTGTGTGTGTGTGTGTGTGTGTGTGGTGTGTGTGTGTGTGTGTGTGTGTGTGTGTGTGTGTGTTGTGTGTGTGTGTGTGTGTGTGTGTGTGTGTGTGTGTGTGTGTGTGTGAGAGAGTGAGTGAGTGTGTGTGTTTTTATTTTACATGTGTTTTATTGTTATGTATTGACATATGTCGTTATCTTGATAATCACAAGTTCGGTCAAATATAGGCGCTTATGTAAAAAGAGTCTAATTAAAAAGGAAGAAGAAGAAAAAGAAGAAGACGGTTGCTTGATGAGGCAGCAGCGCGCAATATAAAGTGTAGTTTTCCACCTCTTGTTACCTTGCAGACTCTTCTTCATCATACTCCACCACCAGCGCTTGCAACAATGATTTGATATTGATTGTACCACAGTGTTTACCGAGACATCGTAGACTGTCTGCCTTGTAGGAAACCGAAAACCGCACCACGCCTGAGATTAGAGAGAGAGAGAGAGAGAGAGAGAGAGAGAGAGAGAGAGAGAGAGAGAGAGAGAGAGAGAGAGAGAGAGACAGACAGACAGACAGACAGACAGACAGACAGACAGACAGACAGACAGACAGACAGACAGACAGACAGACAGACAGACAGACAGACAGACAGACAGACAGACAGACAGAGAAAGACAGAGAGACAGAGAGAGACAGAGACAGAGACAAACAAACAGACAGAGAGACAAAGAGAGACAAGGAGAAAAGCAATCAGATAAAGACGGACGGGAGACAGACAGACAGGCAGGTAGGCAGACAGACACCGAGAGAGGCATATGTAGATAAAGACAGAGACACAGACAGCTAGAGATGCATCAGTATCATCGGAAGTTAATGCACAGGTAGGCACAATCACTGCTCTGCCTTTTAAAAACCTCGGCGGCACAATCCCGAATGCCTTTTCCCTTTTCTTTTTTTTTCTTTTTTTTTCTTTTTTTTTTTCTGCTCCAGTCCCAGGATCAATCAACAACATCGTTGGCACCAGAACAAACACAGCGCCCCGTAATCTTGAGATCCAGTGTCCCCCCACGACAAGGCTAATGATACAGCCAGGCTCATCCGTCCCCAGTGCAGTCACTTCCTACAGACCTTGCCAGGACAACCTGCAATCAGAGGTGTATATAGTGCTTCGTGGCCAGCATGCATGCAGGCGTTCAGCCCGTTGATTGCGCCATTTAAAGCTCTCCTCGCCACCACCGTGCCGATCATTCACTCACGGAGACGATCTATAGGCCTGTGGAGAACCGCCAGCGTGTACGTCTGAGCTACGGGAGTAACTATCTGAACGAACGGAAACGAGAAAGATGACTTCTACCCTTACGTTTTATAGCGACTATAGCTACGCGCATGTCATATCCTCTATGGGGAAAGCTAGAGAATAAGCTGAAAGTCGCTACCTTGAGTGTGAAAGCTACCGGATCTTTTGTCTGAACGAACGGAAACGAGAAAGGAGACTGCCCGTACGTTTTACCCGCTGTCCAGCAGCGGCTAAAGTTAAGCGCATGCCATCCTCTATGGAAAAAGCTGGAGAGTAAGCTGAAAGTCGCTACCTTGAGTGTGAAAGGTACCGGAGTAACTGCCTGATCGTACTGAAACGAGAAAGAAGACTTCTGTCATACATTTCACTCGCTGTCAAACAGAGACTATAGATGCATGCCTGTGGGGAAAGCTAGAGAGTAGCCGAAAGTTGTTATCTTGATTGTGAAAGTACCGGGGTAACTGTCTGAACGAACGGAAACGAGAAAGAAGACTTCTGCCCTTAAATTTTACCCGCTGTCCAACAGCGACTATAGTTACGCGCATGCCATCCTCTATGGGAAAGGCTGGAGAGTAAGCCGAAAGAAAGGTACCGGAGTAACTGTCTAAACGAACAGAAACGAGAAAGCAGACATCTGTCATACTATTTACCCGCTGTCCAACAGAGACTATAGTTGCATGCTCTGTCTATGGGGAAAGCTAGAGAGTAACCCGAAAGTCGTTACCTTGAGTGTGAAAGCTATCGGAGCAATTGTCGAACGAACGGAAACGAGAAAGAAGACTTCTGTCATACGTTTTACCCGCTGTCCAACAGAGACTATTGATGCATGCCCTGTCTATGAGAAAAGCTAGAGAGTAGCAATTGCCTTGAGTGTGAAAGCTATCGGAGCAATTGTCTGAACGAACGGAAACGAGAAAGAAAGAAGTCTTTCTGTCATACTTTCTGCCGTTGTCCAACAGCAAGTATACACGCATGCTCTGTCTATGAGGAAAGCTAGAGAGTAGCCGAAAGTTGCTACCTTGAGTGTGGAAGCTACCGGAGCAATTATCTGAACGAACGGAAACGAGAAAGAAGACTTCTGTTATACGTTTTACCCGCTGTCCAACAGCGACTATTGATGCATACCTTGTCTATGAGGAAAGCTAGAGAGTAAGCCGACAGTCGCTGCCTTCAGTGTGACTGAAAGCTACCGAGTCACTCTGAGCCAAGGAAAACGAAAAAGAAGAATCCCGCCATACTTTTTGCCGTTGTCCAACAGCAACTATACACGCATGCCATCCTCTATGGGGAAAGTTAGAGTAAGCCCAAAGTCGCTACCTTGAGTGTGAAAACTACCGGTAGTAACTGTCTGCATACAACGTTAGCGCGGACATGCCAGTGCCGGTAGCATTTAAAGCCGGCTTACACACGCCACACAATAGTAATGCAAAAGGCGCAGGAGAATGAGGTTACATTCTCATTAGTAATCAATATATATACGTAGTTTACCAAGAAGGTGTAGCTTTAGTTGTAACCTTCGAGTACTTATGAACGGTGATTCTTGCGAATCGGAATAGATGTGAGGGAACGCTGACACGGCAGGTTGGTTTCTTTGACTTACTGAGATGCAATTCAATTCAGTTCAATTCAGTTCAAAAACTTTAATCATCCCACAAGGGGCAGTTTTGTTGTGGTCATGGCGGGCTCATAAAAAATACATAAAGTTAAGAGAACAATACAACAAACAAAAGAGTCTTAAGTCGGTACTCAAGTAGGTTTAGAGAACCTGAAAGACAGCTGTGTGGTTGTTTCTTAGCACTGCTTTTGTTTGGCATTTATTTGGCATGCAGCAAAACTAACGGCACAATTAAAAAATGTGCCCTTTGAGTCTGATTTTCTTTTTTCTTTTTAACCGTCGTAAATTGTTACCGTTGTCTATGTAAAAAAAAGGGGGGGCTGTTAAGAACAAGTGTTTGTGACAATTCAAGTGATCGAAAGACAAAAGGAGTTACGAGAGGTATAACAAGTTGCAAGCATAAGAGGGTTCCGCAATATAAGTCCAACCTCTTTCTTCACAAGCTACATTTTCATCTGATCACCATGTGGTGCCGTGTTGACTAGTACTAGTGGAACTCGAGATGATTTGAATCTGATTCCAGCATTAAAAAAAGAAAAAAAGTAAAAAGAAAAGTAGAATCAACACATAAGGGAGTTATTCAGCACTCGAAGTACGTAACACAAGTACAACAACAAAGACCTTAGTCGCCTACGTTAACTCTCACCTAGCATGCGTGTAAATACAAAGGCACATAAACTGTACAAGAACAAAAAAGTAATTTGCATCATTTTATTGCAGCTCAAATTTCTCCCTAACAATGAATCGTGCGCCGTTACTTGTTTTGATTTGGAAGTATGAGGGGTGGGGTGGGAAATGGGGAGCGTAATTCAACACTATTCCACTGTGTTGTTATGGGTTGGCTTGTGAGGAATATATATGTGACAGCATCTCATTTGGCTTTCCGCGAGGACGTTGAGACGTTCTGACTGATTGAAGCTGCTGCAGCTGGCCGGATGACTGACAGCCAGGAACGCTCTATTCGGTTAGAGCTGGACGAGACTGTGTACAAAGGAAAGTGAACCAGACAGAACTTTCTTGAACTGAATTTGTCTGGCAGAAGTTAAATTGATTTAATGAACGAAATGAGTTTGTTGTTGTTGTTGTTTGTTGTTGTTGTTGTTGTTGTTGTTTGTTTGTTTGGGTGTGTGTGTGTGTTTGTGGGTGTGTATGGATGTGTATGTGTGTGTGTGGGGGTGTGTGAGTGAGTGTGTGTGTGTGTGTGTGGTGTGTGTGTGTGTGGTGTGTGTGTGTGTGTGTGTGTGTGTGTGTGTGTGTGTGTGTGTGTGTGTGTGTGTGTGTGTGTGTGTGTGTGTGTGTGTGTGTGTGTGTGTGTGTGTGTGTGTGTGTGTGTGTGTGTGTGTGTGTGTGGTGTGTGTGTGTGTGTGTGTGTGTGTGTGTGTGTGTGTGTGTGTGTGTGTGTTATGTTTCAATTCTGCCATTTTCTTCCACTCAAACGACTACGAACATGTAATGAATGGCGCTTGCGATAATTAGCTGTAGATTGCAGGCAATCAATTATATAAATATTGCATCAGAGCAGTTTCTAACGACTGTGACTTACATTGAATTTTCTCAATGTGGCACACAGGCTCTGAAAGCGGACAGTTCTTTGTTTGTACTTGAATCGCTTGAAACATTAATTGATCGCTTTGTGTCCGAAAGGCCAGACGCGATGGCTGCACTTGGACAAACTAAAATATCAAATGATTTGCGCCGTTAGGCTGTTACGCAGAGGAGGACTGTGGACGCAGAAATCTATACCCCGTTCGCTGAGAAGCAAAAGCTATGGAAGTTTCCCTCGTTCAAACTTGGAGTAGGTCAGAAAAATATGACTGTATAGCTTAGATGAATATCAGGGATTATGCCTGTTTGACCTCAGTATTGTGGCTTTTTTCTTCTTCTCCCAACCCTCCTCATGCAAAGAAAACGAACAAAACGTCTCTTTTGAACAGCGAGTCAGTCTTTTACTTGTTGTTGCTGCTGCTGTTTTTTGTTTTGTTTTTGTTGTTGTTGTTGTTTGTTTGTTTGTATATTTGTGTGTGTGAGTGAGTGTGTGTGTGTGTGTGTGTGTGTGTGTGTGTGTGTGTGTGTGTGTGTGTGTGTGTGTGTGTGTGTGTGTGTGTGTGTGTGTGTGTGTGTGTGTGTGTGTGTGTGTGTGTGTGTGTGTGTGTGTGTTGTGTGTGTGTGTGTGTGTGTGTGTGTGTGTGTGTGTGTGTGTGTGTGTGTGTGTGTGTGTGTGTGTGTGTGTGTGTGTGTGTGTGTGTGTGTGTGTGTGTGTGTGTGTGTGTGTGTTCGTGCGTGTGTGCATGCGTACGTGATGCGTGTCCTAATTAAAATAAGCGTTGCTTTTTCACCCATGTGTGTGTTTTGATTCGCGACTTGTATTTCGCGCTGATAATACGTTACCTGTATACTGGGCGTTACGTCTCAAGTAAAACCAGTAACTGTTTAGAACTACTCATACGTGTCCACGGTCTTCGTGTGCAGGACATTGACATTGGACGTCATGGCTGCTGCGCTGGAATTTTATTTCTACACCAACGAAATAGGACTGGCAGAAATCAGACTGTTTGGTTACATCAGAACAGTCCCTCTCCTGGGAATGGATTCTGCTTATGGAGAAGGTCAGTCTCGTAAATTTACCTGGTTCATATGACTGGACGTAGCTTAGCCAAAAACACATAAGTTGCTTAGTCAGCTCTCCATCTCATTTTTCATCGTTTTTCACCGCTTAAGTGTTGTTTAAGTGTCGTATGTAGCTTGATAAAGGGGATTACCCCTGACATTTTGCATGTTTTGTTCTGTCTTAATAAATAGCGTGGTTTTTAACCTTTTATGTATTTCGATCTTACCTGGTCCGTTTCGCTGCAAAGTTCATATTGGTGACATGGGAAGCTATTTTCTTGGGGATGTATTCTGTTCGAGGGGAAGGTCAGTATCCCAGACTCACCATGCAGGTTTGTCTGTCCGCCAGTTCGCCGGTCATGGGAGCAAGTGCTGCTAGACGGAATACTGTTTGGCTGCATCAGAAGCGTTTCTCTCTTGGGAATGGCTTGGGGATGCGTGCGGTATCGCAGTCCGACCTGCCCCGTCTGCCGTTGTTGGTTGGAGTGTTGCTTTACGTCCACAGAAACCGTAGGTTTATCAGGGACGGGAGCCCAGGACGTCCACCTCGACTTTCACACAGCTCCTGGGCTCGGAATCTGCCATTTAAATGACCTTTCGCGTTTATAAGCAAGTGCCTCCACCAACTTCGACACACGGTGTATACAGCATATATAACGTGTGTTTGAACTGGGCTTTCGAACCGCACGGATCCAGGGCGCCTGATCAATGTTTTCAAAATTCAAAACGTCTAAAAGTTTAAAAAGAACGCTATTTAATATTCGGGGTAAGCCCCTTTTACAAGCTACAAAACAACACTTAAACAACAGTTAAACAGTGAAAAATGCGATGTAGGATACTTATCTGCATTTGGTTGAGCTGTTTTTGTTATGTTGTTTTGGTGTCCATTGTTAGGAATGAGATTGGCATGCAATCTGTCTTCTTTTTGTCGCTGTGTTGGACACCAGTACGGGCACGTGCTTTGTTTGCCCTGCAAAGGTCGATATTTGGACAGCCCGCGGGCTTGTCTAAGGAGGTATGTTCGTACGCAGACGCTGAGTGGGTACAGCTCATCTGTCAGTCAGAGGGTGGCGAGAGGTCGATGTGTTTGTCTACAGGTCCGCCAGTCATCGAAGCCGCGGTCCCAGAAACCGAACTGTTTGGCCACACCACAAAGTGTTCTTCCACTCTCCGAGCATCGCTTTTCGGCACCTTCCTCTAAACTCTGCCAGGGTACTCTTTGCCTCCGCGCAGCTGTCTACCGACGCTGTCAGCTCCCTTCCAAATGTTTGAGTACTAATAAGACTGTGGAAGCAATATAGCGGTTGAGCGGCACGCACGCAAACATGAGGCGCGTCCGCCCCGGGAAAAAAAGAAAAGAAGAAAAAGGAAAAGACGTTCCATCTCAATTTAGATTATTTTGGTTTTATTTATGCTTGTGTGAGCAACGTGGGCGGTTATAAACGAAACGCCTGATACTTTTGAAATTGTCTGTTACAAACTTGAAGCCATGTGAGCACCAACGAAAAAATGTCCGTTGCTGACAGTTTTTCGAGACCTATGGAGTAATCATCCCGTTATGGCAGTGGATGGAGGAAGCATGTCGTAAACCAGTGCTTCGAGTTTGGGGTTCTTCCCGTGGGCGCGAGCTGTGCTCTTGGGCCGATCTTTATTGAACTAGGTCACAGCGGGTCACACGATTGAAAGCGAGGCAGGGGTATATAAAAATGGCGAGACCATTTAGAGATTTTTGTAAGATGCACCCTGGCCTACACGTACTCCGAATCCTCGCTTTCGATCACGGGTAGGTGGTCCAAGGGGAAG
>JABMCL010002154.1:42500-47500 GCA_018857735.1 Alviniconcha marisindica | reverse complement strand
TTTTGTTGTTGTTGTTGACTATATTTGGTGTTTTATGCCCCACCCCACACCCTTTTGTTGTTGTTGTTGACTATATTTGGTGTTTTATGCCCCACCCCACACCCTTTTGTTGTTGTTGTTTTGGTTTTGTTTCGTTTGTTTGTTGTTGTTTATTGGTGTGAGTGTTTTTTGTTGTTTTTGTTGTTGTAGGCCTTTTGTTGTTGTTGTTGCTTTGCTTCTCTCTCTCTCTCTCTCTTTTGACAGTAATAGTTTTTTTGTTTTGTTCATAAGATGTATTTTAGTTTGCCGCAATTATTTGTAATGTTTGGCGTAATGAGTATTGCTGTGTTTGTTATCAGTGACATATTTGTAAAATCTTAAATCTTTATCCTTGTGTAATAAAGTATTATTATTATTATTATTATTCTCTCTCTCTCTCTCTCTCTCTCTCTCTCTCTCTCTCTCTCTCTCTCTCTCTCTCTCTCTCTCTCTCTCTCTCTCTCTCTCTCTCTCGACTTTGTACAGATGCTAGATGTTTATAAAGCTAAAAATCGCGCTAGGAGACTTGTGGAAAACAACAGAGATATATCATCAGTTTGGTGCGCTCTGAACACTTTCACTAAAGGGACCAACTCTAGACAGAAGAAAATTCCGCATCATTTCACAGCTGATGCATTTAATGACTACTTTCTGTCCATTGCAGAAACCTTACTTAAATCACAAGACTCACCTGATAGCAATAAGCACTACTCCTGTTCAAAACGGCTTGTCGATTTCTGTCAGCAAAAGACAAAGGGAACTGATCCGTTTACCAGCCCTTGATGACTGTCCATGAAATGCGAAAATATATCTCTGTGATGAACAATAAAAAGTCTTCCGGACCTGACGAAATCAGCAATCAGTTGCTTAAACTAGCTTCACTGGCCTATATTTTGTATTTGTGCATCGAGCAGAATGTTTTCCCCTCAGAATTTCAAAAAGCAAAAGTTATTCCTTTAGCCTAAACTAGAGATCACAAAAATCTGAATGATTATAGACCTGGTACATTACTGTCGATTGTGTCTAAACTTCTGGAAAGACATGTTCATAAACACATAGTCACCTATTTGTAGACACGAGACCTTTTCCATCCACTTCAGTAAGGCTTCCGCCGTAAGCACTCTTGCAATACCGCCCTTGCACGGGTTCGTGGCTTTCAGCTATAAATAGATCAGATCTGTCCGGAGATGTCTTTTTGGACTTAAAAAAAGCATTCAATCTTGTTGTTCACGGAATCTTACTCTCAAAGTTTTCTGTCTATTTAAACATTGCCTTTCTCTGTTCGTGCCTTAAAAATACAGTACAACGTGTCTTTATCCGTGGCTCCTACTCATCTGAAAGAACTGTTAAATATGGTGTGCCACAAGGGTCAGTCTTGGGACCTGTACTCTTCTGCATCTATATTAATGATCTACATCTGCATATATCACCACATTCTGCAGAATTTCATATGCTCGCGGATAACACAACACTTCATACAGCAGGAAAAAGCGTGCAAATTCAAAAGACGCTACAGCTTTGTCTTGATCGTATTTCAGTGTGGTGCAAAGTTAATCACATACTCATTAATCCTGTAAAAACAAAGTCAATGATAATTACTACACGGCAAAAGCACCAGCTCTCAGACTTGTCATTGACTCGGTCATTGGATAGTCAGAATATTGAAAATGTAACTGAACATCGCCTACTAGGTCTCATTGTCGACAACAAATTCCGATGGCAAGCACGCACGCACGCACGCACGCACGCACGCACGCACGCACAAGCACGCACGCCACGCACGCACGCACACACACACACACACACACACACACACACACACACACACACACACACACACACACACACACACACACACACACACACACACACACACACACACACACACACACACACACACACACACACACACACACGCACGCACGATGCAGCACCTTATCCAAAATCTTTGCAGACATAATTCGTGGTTCAGTTCCATTTCAACAGCAAAAAATCCGGGTTGACTGTTGAGTCATCGGGAATTTCATCGGAAATTTCGACAGCACAAAAGATTCCTGCTTTTGGTTTGTGCAATATTATGCCCTTTTACTCTAAACCTTAAATTCGTGTATAGTGTCACCTTTTTGGTCCTGGGCTACGAGTAATGGAGTAACTGTCAGAAGGCTATACTGAAAGAAATTGGTTGAGAGAGAGGAGAGAGAGAGAGAGAGAGAGAGAGAGAGAGATTGGTGCGCTCGGCTCCTGTAGACGCACTGTTTTTTGCCCGTTTAAAATAAAATCGTAGTAAATAAACCACTAGGAATAGTACATAAACATATGCATTTTTAAAAAGCTTGGGATGTGTACTTGTCAGATAAATAGTCCATAGAGTTCTATCATATACCTTTCTCTGTCGCAACAGCAAAGCGGGAACTGTCCAAACACAGTAAGTAAGTAAACATGGTGCTTAACGTCCACAGAAACCATAAGGCTTATTAGGGACGGTCCAAACACAGTAAAAAAAAAAGTTTTTTTTTTATTCTACTGGTTGCACGGATCCCAATGATGAAAATGAAGATGTCATTATCGCTGTCACTTGAGTCCGCCTCGAGATCTACTGGCACAAACTCCTCGCCAGAATCAACAATGTTCTCTTTAGAACCACTGTCAGAAAAATCTTCTTCCGAGCCCTCATTCAGTACTAATTCCAGTTTCCCTCGCCGAGTAACGCATGTTCACTCTGCGCGCCGCCATTTTGAAACGTACAACTTTCGTCAGTTTGACACACGTGTTACAAATGCCAAAACAGACAAAGGATCACTCGACTGGACTAAAGGGGAATTACCGAAAGTGTCCGAAATTGATGCAGTTAGTGTAATATAATTGCCTCCACTCAACTCGAAAGTCTGTAAGACCGTTAAAAATGTTTAATTCTTACCGCGTCTAAAGACGCGGATCGTCGTCAAGCGTACTGCTAAGCTCCGCGTCTTGAGACGCGGAAAAATTAAGCCTTGAAAGAGTTCCTTGTCTTTCCTGTCGTCCTTTCTCTTTTTTGACTGGGTGGGAATTTTATGGCCCCAATTGTCTCCAGTGTTAAAACTTGTGCGCTGGGCCTGCAGCGTCGTGAGCCGGTTTGGCCTAGCGGTAAGGCGTTAGGCTGGTAAGCGGAAGGACCTCGGTTCGATACCGCTTTGGCTCTCCTTTCTCTTCACAAAGGTTGTGGTTTGTGGACACTGTCTTGTGACTTTGTCCAGCACTTCCTACTGAAACATTAAAATGGCTCTCATCGCTGCCCATCTTAAGGCAGGAATCATCCTGGTGGTGACAGTGTAGCGATAGTTATATAATCTCCCTTTCCCCCCACCTCCATACCCCCTTCCCCCCTTCTCCCCGTCACTAATAAACCTTATGGTTTCTGTGGATGTTAAGCACCATGTTTACTTACTGCAGCGTCTTCTTTCCCCCAGTGTCCCTGCAGAGGCAGGTTGTTTGTTTGCTGTTGCTGCCGGTGTTCATGTGTTCATCTCAGGGGAGAGCCTACACTGTTTCCTGGTTGGTGTAAATAAAAGTTATGTTATAGCAACCTTTGACTTGTGACACTTCATTGATGCTTCCAACCTGCTTCTCTCACTCCCCACCCCGCTCCCCTACATATGTATATGGTATATCATTCCCTTTCAAATTGTAAAATGAGCATGGTAATGAAAACGTTCTATATTTATAGCTCAAGAAATTCTACTTTTGGTTTCACTTTTCTCCGTCGAGTTTGGGCAAAGGACAGTATGTTCATACAGCAAAAGTTTTAACAGGTGATTCTGTGGACACTGTCTTTGTGACTTAATTTTGTCTCCACAACTATTAACAGCGCAGTTTACAAAGTGCATCAGTTGCTTTGCACTGGCGGTTTCCCCACCATCTTATTTCTATTGTTCTGGTGGTGGCGGTCTGTCCTGCCTTTACAGGCCGGAGAGCTTAGCCGGACGAAAAGATTGCACAGATACCCGACCCCCATGCACCAACACCCATCCACCCGCCTCCCCAGT
This sequence comes from Alviniconcha marisindica, assembly GCA_018857735.1. Taxonomy (NCBI): domain Eukaryota; kingdom Metazoa; phylum Mollusca; class Gastropoda; family Provannidae; genus Alviniconcha; species Alviniconcha marisindica. The sequence continues at coordinate 43,460 of JABMCL010002154.1, read as the reverse complement.
CCCTAACAAAGCGTATAAGGTTGATGTGGACGTTAAGCCTACCGTTTTTTCTCTCCAGATTCGTGTGTGTGTGCGTGTGCGTATGTGTGTGTGTGTGTGTGTGTGTGTGTGTGTGTGTGCGTGCGTGCGTGCGTGCGTGCGTGCGTGCGTGCGTGCGTGCGTGCGTGCGTGCGTGCGTGCGTGCGTGCGTGCGTGCGTGTGTGTGTGTGTGTGTGTTTCTCTCTTTCGCTCTATTATGACTGACTGATTGACTTACTGAACGGTTGACTGACTAACGGACTGACTGACTAACTAACTGATTGACTGGCTGGCTGGCTGGCTGGCTGGCTGACTGACTGACTGACTGACCCGTTAGATGACTGGCTGAACGAGTGACTGAGTGACTGGCTAACTGACTGATTGACGGACTACCTGACACGATTAGGTGTGAAAGCGACGTTCTTAGCCTCTACGAAACCACTTACTGCTTACTGACATTTTCATACTGCACTTTTCAGATAGAGATTTGAACCCCGAACTATGGCGTTTGTGGAGTTTTACCACTACACCAGCGAGACCGCGGCAGACGACATCATTGAGTCTGGGGTCATCAACGAGAGTTCAGACGGCGGTTCCGATGCTCATCTGGGCACTGGTAAGATCCACTGGACCCCGCGTTGTTGTTGTTGTTAAAGTTCACGGTGGTCGTGCTGGCCCTGTACATAGGAAATTTTACTATAGTGCAATGTTTTGGATCCTCTATGATGGTGGTAATGGTGGTGCTGGTGGTATTACCACGCTGGTGCTGTTAGTCTAGTTAGTCTAGATGATGGTATTTGAGATTAAAGGTTCAGCCCATCTTTAATTATGAACCATGTTCTGATTTTTTGTTCTGATTTCTGTCAGATGTTAAGAGAAGTGGGTAGGTAGACAGAAGAAGAAGGTAGAAGAGAAGAAAGGAGATCAAGGAGATCGTCGACT
>JABMCL010002154.1:17500-27500 GCA_018857735.1 Alviniconcha marisindica | reverse complement strand
CCCACACACACACACACACCAACCACCACTACTCACATCAACTTACCTTCTCCCCACCCACCTTCCCATAGTCTGTCCTGAGATGCACCTATGAGGTTGACGGGCCGTTGAAATCCAAGAACTAAATAATTACTGATCAAAATCCGTCCGTGGAACTGCCCCCCCCCCCCCCCTTCCCCTACCCCCTATCCCCAGGTCCACCACTAACCTACCTTCCCTCCCACTCACCTTCTCACAATCTATTCATCACCATTCAGCCTACCAGCTACCCACCATTTCATCCATCGAGCCACCTTTCCAAGTTTCTCCAGTTCTACCCTCCCCTTATTAATCCAGACTAATGGTATCCCCAACTTAATACCAGTGCTATCGCCATTCACATCAAACTTACCTGTCATCTGCCACCATCACAGTGCACCATGGTAACCACTCATCACCGTTCTTTTCTCATTCTGTGTACTTATTTGGTTACTGTAGTTTGCTTGCTTGGATGGGTTTCAGGTTTTAGCGACAGTCAATTCTTTTTAAGAGAAGATGAGGGAGGGTTGGGGACTAACGCAAACTGTAACTCTACCTGTGCCAAAGGCAGCATCGTCACCATAATCCAGGTTCACACTCTGCTTGATAAAACCAGAGGATTTTATTCCCTGTAGACCTGCCCAGTTCGTGTAGTGGTAGTAGTCCGACATCTGCCATGGAAAGAAGGTAAAGTGAAAGACAGACAACGAATTAAGCAGTCAAAGTATTCAAAACTATGGCAAACGCAGAAACCTCCCAAAGAACCAAGTACCCACCCAAGGAAGTACACCAACGAACTAACCAAAAATTCTCTGACTTCGAAATCAAAATCAATAGTCTTCATGTTGCAGACTGCATGCATTCCTCAAGAATTAGAGCGGTAGCGGGATTAGTTCAGTGGTTAGAGCGCCGGACTCGTGATTGAAAGGTCGCGGGTTCGAATCCCTACAGAAGCGGCGGGAGAATTTTCTTCTCCATGGTCAACTTTCTGTGCTGTTTCTTATTTTGGTATCCGTTCCATTCTCGTGTTACTGAAGTAGCATAATCACAAATCCGGTGACTGATAGCGTTTATATGACGGAACATTGCAAAAAGAGACACAACAACAAACATGCCCGGAAAGTCTCATCTGATATGAATACATACATCAGTTTCAATTTTTTTAAAATGTGTTTTACAGAAATAGTAAAAATATGCTTCAAAATAACCGTTCTGACCTTGACTGACGATCGATTGGTTCACTGTGTGGCACAATCCCTTGCTTGACTGAGAGAATCTTGTTTGTCTGTTATGATTATCATGTCAACCGGGAAATATATAAGGACACGCAAGAAACTTTTTCTTTCGCGCAAGCTCATGTTACTCACATCCTTGTTATCAGCTATTCACGGCGTAGAAACCTGCCCTTTTAAGAGGCACTCACTCGAGTTTGGGATGAATGAAATCTGTTGTATAATTAAGAGTTCTTATAGTTCAACTGTCCTAGCCCTATCCCGTTTACTTGACAACTGTGTTGAAGACACGTCCTCAAATTACACAGATACAGTTGAACAGAGGGAGGTCAATCGCTAGAGAAAATAACGAGAAAATGAATATGTTTGTGCCACTCTCATGGCAAAGCAAAACAAGGCGTTGTCGGGTTGACACGGATGTCGGAGTAATTAAATAAGCGAGACTGCCTCTTTAAGCCGATGCCGCCCTCTTGCTCCGTCTAGACCACGCCCACCGACGCATCATGTGCGTGCCGGGACATCTTTTGTCCCTGCGTTTCTCTGAATTTGGGTCCAAAGGCACGTGAAATAGGCATATAAAGCTGTTCCGGCCCCTATGTAACGTCAGGTGACACCGTGGAAGGAAACACAGCCTATGGGTTGACCCTTTTCATGTCCTGATTGCACACGAAGGCTACTGCAGGAAGCTTTTTGACTCTCGTGAAAAATACGTGAATACTGGTGAGATACCGCGCTATAGAAATGACCGCTATTCTTCTTATTATTACTGTTGTTGTTGTTGTTATAATTATTATCATCATCATCATCATCATAGTCAATTGTACATTGACAAATACGTTCCACAGGATGACAAGATTGTGTGTATGACCTTTATTTTCTAATTATTACCCTACACATGGGAATTAGTCACACGCCGTCTTCGGAGGGTTTATCTCCAATGCTGGTTGGTCGATGCTGTTATGCACGGAATGTAACATGGCTGAAGATAGCTCCCACATAACTATGGAGCGCCGCATTGGCATATGTAGCCTTGCTGTTTATACAGCTGTCAAGCGAAAATAGAGGCGAGGACACATAATCTCTGAAGCGAGTTTTTTTCGGGAAATCCTGTCAATAAAACTGATACAGACCCACACGCAGTAAGTTATATATAGAGTCAACGCACCTGGTACATATATAAGGTCCCTTTTTAGGCGGTGCGAGCAGTTGTTTTTGTCGTTGTTGTTGTTGTTGTTGTTGTTGTTGTTGTTGTTGTTGTTGTTGTTGTTGTTGTTTTTGCGAATAAAAGGACGTGGAGAATGTTTATGTGGTACTTTCTTTTTCTTTCTGTTTTTCTTTTCTTTTTAACTTTAATCTACCTAGCTATCGCACGGCACTTTATAAGATCAACAGAAATGTATACTTAAAGTTTCACAAATGTATACATAAACCATCAGACATTCGTAAATAAAACATTACAAATATATGCATAAAACCTCAAAGATAGTATATGAATCAAATATTGCGTTCCCCACACATCACACACACACCTACACACACACACACACACACACACACACACACACACACACACACACACACACACACACACACACACACACACACCACACACCACGCACGCACGCACGCACGCACGCACGCACGCACGCACGCACGCACGCACGCACGCACGCATGCACGCACACACGCACACACAGGCATACACATACACACACACGCATGCACGCATGCACGCACGCACGCACACACAAACAATCACTTGCATGCACGCACGCACGTACGCATGAATGAGACATCATTTGACCGTATATAGTTGATGACCCCTAGTGTCTTCAGCTGGGGAAAGCTGCAGCAACAACATCATCAACAACTGACAACTTCAAGTGCTGCAGGGCCGCAGTGTCGACTGAAGACACGTTTACTGCGGTCGTCGGCTTTTCTTCTTTTTTTTCTTCTTTTTCTTTTCCCCCCGCTCAGCTCTTACCAGGTGTCGCCATGATATAACCGTACTGGTTGACTGGGCGCACAACACCAAGTTATTTACTTATCGTGTGTCTGGCTGCACGCCTACAGATTCAGGTAGCTACTGCTCCACGTACAGTTGAGACCGTCGTGCCTGGCCCCGTGAAAAACAGTCACACACACACACACACACACACACACACACACACACACACACACACACACACACACACACACACACACACACACACACACACACACACACACACCACCACACACACACAACACATAATATATTATATATATATATACACACACACACACTCGCGCGCGCGCACGCTCTCTCACACACACACACACACACACACACACACACACACACACACACACACACACACACCACGCACGCACGCACGCACGCACGCACGCACGCACGACGCACGCACGCAAGCACGCACGCACGCACGCACGCAACACACACACACACACACACACACACACACACACACACACACACACACACACACGCACAAACGCAACACACTGAAACACACAGCACACACACACGCGCGCGCGCACACACCACACCACACACACACACACACCACACAACACACACACACACACACACAACACACACACACACACACACACACACACAACACAACACACACACAACACACCAACAGCACCCACACTGAAACACATAGGCGGCGCGCACACACACACACACACACACACACACACAACACACACACACACACACACACACACACACACACACACACACACACACACACACACACACACACACACACACACACACACACACACACCACACACACACACACACACACACACACACACACAACTGCTGAAACATTAAATGACAAACACTGTCAGCTGCCCATTTCTTCCATCATAGTGCCAACAGTGTACTGTGTTGTTGGATAGAAGCCACTTTTTCAAGCATCAAGGAAGATCCAAACACATAAAAGGTTCAAAATAACTCTATTTACTAGGACACAACACAACATGTGAATTTTCGGGGTAATCCCCTTTATCAAGCTACAAAACGACACTTAACAATTAAACGGTAAACGATCAAAAATGAGGAAAAATTAAATGGAGAGTTCAGTTTTCATCGTTTTTCACCGTTTCATTGTCGTTTTAGTGTCTTTTTGCAGCGTGATAAAAGGGGGATTACCCTGAAAATTCGAATGTTATGTTTTGTCCTAATAAATAGCGTTATTTTTAGCCTTTTATTTCTTTGGATCCCTTTTTCAAGCTACGAAACAACACTTAAACGGTGAAAAATGAGATGTAGGATACTTACACAATACAAGTAAATACAAGGTACATAACTCCACCAAAGGCACACCCGGCATTTATGCCACACACACACACACACACACACACACACACACACACACACACACACACACACACACACACACACACCACACACACACACACACACACCACACACACACACACACACACACACACACACACACACACACACACACACACACCACACACACACACACACACACACACACACACACACAACAACACACAACCACACAACACACAACACATCACAAAATCAACACACAGCTACACACATCTACAGTTACAACACAAGACTATACATCACACCAGGTTCAGCACACACTACATTATTTACACAGCACTGACATCACACACACAAACACACACACACACACACACACATTCACACACCCAAACACCACACACACACACAAACACACACACAAACACACACACACACACACCACACACACACACACAACAACAACAACAACAACAAAAACAACGCAGAAGTCGGCACTAGCTGTCGAAGGTTCTTGTTGTTTTAAGCCGAGTGTATAGTCAGTCTAGCAGGTTCAGCCAACTTAATTATTTCTAGGCCTTGTGTTCTCCAAATAGAAAGTCACGTGGAAAGTGAGTCAGACGGTTACTTGTAACCTGATGACTTGCATTTCCCCTGCTGTGGTCTTCTCTGCTTCACCGAACATAATTATTTAGAGGGGAAGTGAATCGAAAACGCTTGTTGGCCTGAAAACGTAGAACATGTGCAAATATTTCCAATTGTATGCTGCGTTTGGTTGTTGAATAGTTGTTCTTATTTTGTATGTTTATGTCTTGTTTTTGTTTTGTGTTGTTGTTGTTTTGTTTTGTTGTTTGTGTGTAATTTTTTTGTTTTGTTTTGTTTTGTTGATGGTTTTTGTTGTTGTTGCTGCTGTTGCTGCTGCTGCTGCTGCTGCTGCTGCTGCTGCTGCGGCTGTTGTGTGTTGTTGTTTGGTTTCTTTGTTTTTTGTATTTGTTTTTGTTGTTGCTGTTATAGTTGTTGGGAGGGGGGAGTTTGGTTGTGTGTTGTTGTTGTTGTTGTTGTTGTTGTTGTTGTTGTTGTTGTTGTTGTTGTTGTTGTTGTTGTTGTTGTTGTTTGGGGGGACTGTTTTTGTTGTTGTTGTTGTTGTTGTTGTTGTTGTTGTTGTTGTTGTTGTTGTTGTTGTTGTTGTTGTTTTTAGAGGAGGTTGCTTCTAATTTGAGTTTATCTCGGCCCAGCGGGAAGCAAAATACAAAATAAATAAATCAACAAATAAAGATTGCTTAGCGGCGTGCGCATTTAATACTTTTTTCCCGCACATTCCGGCTTCGTTTAGGACGTCACTGATATAAAATGCTGATCACAAAATGAAGGCACTCGCGGCTGCGTTTTTGTGACTTTAAAAAAAATCTCTTTTAACGAACTGGACCATAAATCGACTGAAGAATTACTGCCGCACGTGCATGTTTTACTTCCATTGCTATCGGTAGGACCCGCGATGGGTTTTAACTTCGTCTGTACCTAGTACAGGTCTGTACACGACCGTACGGGCGTTGCCTGTTGCCTAGCGGAGGATGGCGGCAGGGGCGGAGCGGGAGGGATCTTGTTCCCTTTACAGATCCCACTGATGGAAAACAAAATAGGCGTGCTATATAAAGATCTATACAGAAAACGAGGGATAGAGAGAGGGGGCAGGGGGGGGGGGAGAGACAGACAGACAGAGACAGACAGAGACAGAGAGACAGAGAGAATTTGAACTCCAAAACTATTTTGCAAGATCAGTCAGAAACCCGTCTAGCAAATAGTCCTTGCTAAGCTACTTATGGATAATAATAACAATAAAAAATAATAATACAGGGCATCATTCATATACATATAATTATAAAGTATGTTTGTGAAAGAGAGAGAGACAGACAGACAGACAGAGACAGAATGACAATGCAGTTTTCCTATCCCAGGTTTCATTCCTAAGCCTCGCTTTCCAGTTCGGTTACCTTCGTGACCTTACCTCATGAATATTCTCTGGGAATAGTCCATGGAAACCACAGCAGCAAGAAGCTGGTTTTAACCCAAGCTAAACCAAACCACGACCAACTTCTATTTCCGATTATCCAGCACACTTAGAAAGTGCCCAAACAAGAGCAACGACAAAAAAAATATATATAAAAATTGTTCGCCTCTAAAAACATTTTGTTTGTTTGTTTGTTTTTTGTTCCTTTTACTTTATTCCCCTCTTTGATTTTCTGCATTTAAAATTCCAATGGAATGAGGCAACTTGTAATATGATTCAAACTTAAAAACCGGATATATTCTGGAACAGAACGAGGCTGAGCAAACGGAGTGAGTTAGTACTTGTCAAAGTTGTCACATGATCGTAACAAAGAACTGAATTGCCTATGATAACCCAATACCAATCAGGTCAGTGTTGTTTTGTTCATGTGACGACTTGCAGGCGCTAATTAACTTCCTAAGTTTGTTGATCTTAAAAACTGACTGCAGTCATTTCAGGAGGAATTTGACTGTAAACGTAAAGAAAAACTCAGCAGGTTTTAATTAGGATGTATGAATGTGTTAGCATAATGTGGTCCTGTGAGTATGAAATATAGATAAAGTTAAACTAATTATTAGTATGGATACAGACACAAATGTATATAATTGTATGGTTGTTTCTTGGCTGCAAATAAGGTTGTTGTTTTTTGCTTGGTTTCTGTTTTTGTTTGTTTGTTGTTTTTGTTTTTAACATAAATTTCTGTTGGTGCAACTTGCTGATACCTGTTGTTAGCATGATAATTGTAAGATCAGTCTAATATGACATATGTGAAAATACTTTAAATAAAAAAGGAAAAAGAAAAATCAGCAGATTTTATAAGCAGCCATAATCAATTTCTCCACACGTCTGTGTCAAACACCCGCTGTTTCCAAATCGTAGTTCAGTGCGAGTTTCTCCATTGGCGTCATGCTCAGGATATTGCAAAAAAAAAAAAATGATTTTTTATTTTATTGTTTTGGGCTAAATTGACAAATGTATTGCAACAGATTTCCAGAGAAATACAATCCTTAGCGTTTGCGTGGCATTTGTGCATCTATAAAAGTTCGACAGGCCCAAAGCACGCAGCATTGTCACAGGCAAAAGATACGCTGTAAGTAGTTTATTGTTTTACTGTCTAGAAAAAGGTGCGTTTTTTTTTTATCAAGCTTCCATGCGATTTGCCGGTTGAAGTAATCTAGTTTCATTTATGATTCTATTTGTCGGTCTATCCCTCTGTTTCAGAAGGATGCATAAGGAGCAGAGACTTCAAATAATTTCTCTCTGCCCGTTCTTAATTGGACGAACTGTTTGTTCGCCGAACATACTTCAGACAGTTCGACGAACTATAATTCGTTTCTTAATTGAACTTTTAGTTCGCTGAACATGGTTCGGACAGTTCGATGAACTATGCCTCAAGTCAAGTCAATATACTTTAATCATCCCTCTCTGGGTAATTCAACTAACTACTATTACATTTTGGGTCCCAGAGACAAGGCTGTGGCTCCCACAATTAGTCACCAAATAGGTTAATTCCCTCCGAAGCGAGTATCGACACAGTCATCTATTTTTATTTTTATTTCTTCTCATCCACAGGAGAGCTCTCTTTGATCTCAACCAATCAGAGGCAATGTTCGCCTAACTGGGCGAATATTCCCAGAATACGCTGAACGAAGCTTTTCGGACCCCGAATATAGCTTCGTCGCAGTTCGACGAAAAACCCGAACTAGGTTCGCGAAGCGAAAGTTCGTCCAGTTAAGAACCAACTATGTTGGACTAGGTACGACGAATAACCAGAACTATGTTCGCGACGCAAATCTTCACCCAGTTAAGAACGGGTTTTAATTCTTCCGTATTGCTGAAGTGGCAATTCAGGCCAAAATATCCTGTATATAATTATGTTACAGTAAATTCACAGACTTAGAAAATTCACAAAATCACTGACAATTCAGTAAATTTACGAAATTACTGTTTCACTCAGGCATTTCATGAATTCCCTAAAGAACCTAGAGATTTCATGAAATTCCTAAATTTATGGTGTTACTTTTCCTCGATTTTGCTAAAACCGAATAAAGTGTCTTCAGCAAATTTGTGCAACTGGCTGCGTCAGTGCGACTAATTCATCTAATGCTCAGTCGTTCTGTTCTGGAAAACCACTCAGGACATTGGATCATAATTGTGTGGTACTGTGGTCATGAAAATAGCCCACTGGAGCAACTTTAGTTCAGACTTTTGATGTCGTCAAGCGCGCTCGTCGCCACAGGCCACGGGGGTCGTGACCGCATGATGAAGGAGACAGCGTAAATATGCCAACATCAGCAACAACGCTCTGGAGCTCTTTAAGTCGCTGTGTCAGGAATGGCAGAAAAAGTGGAAGAGACCGATGGCAAAGGGCGTGGTTGTTATTATTATTATTATTATTCATAGCTTTTTTATAGCGCACGCGCTGAGATAACCGTAATGGTTGACTGGATGTAAAACACCAAATTAATTACTTTATATAGTTCTATTCTCTGCTCTCGAGCAGACTCACTGCGCACATGTCGCGTGTGGTTCTGAATGAGTGACTGTATCCTTTTATAGCGCGTATTATTAATATTCACGGAAGTGGTGTACTGGTAGCGCTTTTTGGTTGTTGCATGGCTGGTGACACTTGAAATGCTGCCGTCTCGGTGCAAGTTCTGTGTAAGCCATTCAACCATGCACCAGTTTACAGTGTCACTTCATTAAAAGCCACATAGGTATGTGTGTTCAGCTGTAACCTGCCACCTGCATTTTTGGCAGAATGACCGGAATCTTTTACGTGCTACTGCGGTAACACGGGGGTGGAACAGATACCGAAATAAGAGTCAGCACAGAAAGTTGACCCTGGAGAAGAACATTTTCCCGCCGCTCCTGCAAGGACTCGAACCCGGGACCTTTCAATCACGAGTCCGACGCTCTAACCACTGAGCTATTCCCGCTTCATCCTATTCTGAGCAAGGAGTTTGCCTCAAGGGGACAGATTTATCTCGTTAATATGCCGTCCGTGCCGAGGAACAAATACAAAACGGATCATCTTACAAAGTTCTGTGTTCTGCAACCCGTCAAAAGCAAACGTCCTACAGAAGTTAGCAGCACAGTTCATGGATGTCTTTCCCCTTTTTGGTGTTCCGGCAATATTTTAGGGCGACAGTGGTACTGAGTTTACAGCCCACGTCATCTCGGAAATTAAGGACTTTGGGCTTGTTTTGGTTATGGTTCATGGCAAACCCCGTCATCAACAAATTCTGGGATCTGTTGAACGAGCAAATCTTGACGTGAAATACTGTTGGTGGCCTGGCTTACTGATAATGGCACGCAAGACTGGGTTACAGACATCATGTTTGTGCAGTTCCAGAAGAACTCTGCCTATCATTCAGGGACAAA
>JABMCL010002154.1:7500-12500 GCA_018857735.1 Alviniconcha marisindica | reverse complement strand
TGCCCTTACGGTAAGGGTTAGGCCACGTACGTGGCACCTTCCCTTCCGGTAAGGGTTAGGCCACGTGGTACCTGCCCTTACGGTAAGGGTTAGGCCACGTAGCACTTTCCCTTACGGTAAGGGTTAGGCCACGTGGCACTCTCCCTTACGGTAAGGGTCAGGCCGTGTGGTACATGTTCGAAAGTTAAGGCTTAGGCCGCGTGATACCTGTTCTACTGAAAGGTAAGGCTTGCGCCACGTAGTACATGTGCTAACGGTAAGGATTAGGCCACGTGATACCTGTCCTAACGGTAAGGCTTATACCACGTGATAGCTGTTCTAACTGTAAGGATTAGGCCACGTGATACCTGTCCTAACGGTAAGGATTACACCACGTGATAGCTGTTCAAACTGTAAGGATTAGGCCACGTGGTACCTGTCCTAACGGTAAGGCTTACACCACGTGATAGCTGTTCTAACTGTAAGGATTAAGCCACGTGGTACCTATCCTAACGGTAAGGATTCCACCAGGTGATATCTGTCCTAATGGTAATAGGCTTAGGCCATGTGATACCTGTCCTAACGGCAAGGTTAAGGTCCCGCAGTACCTGTCCGAAAATTAAGGCTAATGCCACGTAGCACTTGTCCGAAGGTTAAGGCCAATGCCACGTGATACGTCTCCGAAGGTTAAGGCCAATGCCACGTGGTACGTCTCCGAAGGTTAAGGCTAATGCCGCATAGCACTTGTCCGAAGGTTAAGGCCAATGCCACGTGGTACGTCTCCGAAGGTTAAGGCTTAGGCCACGTGGAAGTTGTCCGAAAGCTAAAGGGAGCACTGGTCATTAACCGAAGACACTGTGCCGGTATACCGACCTGAACAGGTTGTAAATACCGACCTGAATAGGTTGTAAGTACCGGCCTCAACAGGTTGTAAGCACCGGCCTCAACAGGTTGTAAGTACCTGCCTAAACAGGTTGTAAGCACCGGCCTGAACAGGTTGTAAGTACCTGCCTCAACAGGTTGTAAGTACCGGCCTGAACAGGTTGTAAGTACTTGCCTCAACAGGTTGTAAGTACCGGCCTGAAAAGGTTGTAAGTACCTGCCTCAACAGGTTGTAAGCACCGAACTCATCAGGTTGTAAGTACCTGTCTGAACAGGTTGTAAGCACCGGCCTCAACAGGTTGTAAGCACCGACCTCAACAGGTTGTAAGTACCGACCTCAACAGGTTGTAAGTACCGACCTCATCAGGTTGTAAGTATCGGCCTGAACAGGTTGTAAGCACCGGCCTTAACAGGTTGTAAGTACCGGCCTCAACAGGTTGTAAGTACCGGCCTCAACAGGCTGTAAGTACCGGCCCTCACATACGGTAAGGGACATACGACCTGTCAGAAGCTCTCGACAAATCCCACTGATGCTGGGAATAAATCACAATAAGACTAACTGAATAACTGAATCTGCACACGATTAAGCCTTCTTCTTCTTCTTCTTCTTCTTCTTCTTCTTCTTCTTCTTCTTCTTCTTCTTCTTCTTCTTCTTCTTCAGTAAGCAAACATAGTGCTTAACGTCCACAGCAATCATACGGCTTATTAGGGACGGGGAGAAAGGGGTATGGAGGTGGGGGGAGAAGGAGATTATATACCTATCGCTACACTGTCACCACCAGAATGACTTCTCCATTTAAGGTGGGCAGCGATGAGAGCCATTTTAATGCTTCAGTAGGAAGTGATGGACAAAGTCACAAGACAGTGTCCACAGAACACAACTTCTTCTTCTTCTTCTTCTTCTTCTTCTTCTTCTTCTTCTTCTTCTTCTTCTTCTTCTTCTTCTTTGTACAGAAAGATCGCCCTGATATAACCGTAACGGTTGACTGGGCGTAAAGCACCAAATTACTTCACTTACTTGCACTGAAAGGAAGTGGCAGATTCTCATTCTCGTGAACAAAACGCTGAACGATTGACGTGAAAGAGCCTCACAGGCTTTTTGCTCCTGTCGCCTGACTGTGCTGTGTCCGCAGGCATGAACTGCCGACTTGACTCCGGGGAGGTCATCCCCATGGGAAAGATCCTGAGGAAGGATGGCTCTTTCTGCTACTGCGGCCTCGCCGACGCGGACAGCCCCCACCTTCTCAAGGGGGTTTGCTCCACCGTGACGAGGAAAGCGGCGATAAAGGAGACGAGGAAAGTGGCAACGGGAGTGGCGATGAGGGCTGCAGCTCGCTAAATATAATAAATTAATAAAAAAGACTTCACGAGGTCGTTAAAGAAGAAGAATTAGCTTCAAAATATTTCGTTGTCGCACTTTCCCAGAGAGAAAGAGAGGGGGGGAGAGAGAAGAAGAAGAAGAAGAAGAAGAAGAAGAAGAAGAAGAACTTATGATTATGATGAATGAATAAAAAAAAATTAAACCAAGAAGAAGAAGAAGAAGAAGAAAAAGAAGAAATACATGAAAGGAAAAAGAAAGAGAGGGGAAAACTAAGAATATATCTCGCACAAATCCGAGCGACCGTGAGTCCCCTTTCCCTACTCCCACTCCCGTTTCCCTCTCTCCCCTCAATATACCTGTTCACGACCGTCGTCTGTTCCCCTCAATATACCTGTTCACGACCGTCGTCTGTTTCCCTCAATATACCTGTTCACGACCGTCGTCTGTTCCCTTCAATATACCTGTTCACGACGGTCGTCTGTTCCCCTCAATATACCTGTTCACGACCGTCGTCTGTTCCCTCAATATACCTGTTCCTGACCGTCGTCTGTTCCCCTCAATATACCTGTTCACGACGGTCGTCTGTTCCCCTCAATATACCTGTTCACGACGGTCGTTTGTTCCCCTCAATATACCTGTTCACGTCGGTCGTCTGTTCCCTCAATATACTTGTTCACGACCGTCGTCTGTTCCCTCAATATACCTGTTCACGACCGTCGTCTGTTCCCCTCAATATACCTGTTCACGACTGTCGTCTGTTCCCCTCAATATACCTGTTCACGACCGTCGTCTGTTTCCCTCAGTATACCTGTTCACGACGGTCGTCTGTTCCACTCAATATACCTGTTCACGACCGTCGTCTGTTCCCTCAATATACCTGTTCATGACCGTCGTTCCCCTCAATATACCTGTTCACGACGGTCGTCTGTTCCCCTCAATATACCTGTTCATGATCGTCGTCTGTTCCACTCAATATAACTGTTCACAACGGTCATCTGTTCCACTCAATATAACTGTTCACAACGGTCGTCTGTTCCCCTCAATATACATGTTCACGACGGTCGTCTGTTCCCTCAATATACCTGTTCACGACGGTCGTCTGTTCCCCTCAATATACCTGTTCACGTCGGTCGTCTGTTCTCCTCAATATACTTGTTCACGACCGTCGTCTGTTCCCCTCAATATACCTGTTCACGACGGTCGTCTGTTCCCCTCAATATACCTGTTCACGACCGTCGTCTGTTCCTTTCAATCACTTGTTCATGTCCACCGTCTGTTCCCCTCAATATACCTGTTCACGTCGGTCGTCTGTTCCCCTCAATATACCTGTTCATGACCACCGTTTATTCCCCTCAGTATACCTGTTCATGACCGTCGTTTGTTCCCCTCAATATACCTGGTCATGACGGTCGTCTGTTCCCCTCAATATACCTGTTCACGACCGTCGTCTGTTCCTTTCAATCACTTGTTCATGTCCACCGTCTATTCCCCTCAATATACCTGTTCACGTCGGTCGTCTGTTCCCCTCAATATACCTGTTCATGACCACCGTTTATTCCCCTCAGTATACCTGTTCATGACCGTCGTTTGTTCCCCTCAATATACCTGTTCATGACCATCGTCTGTTCCCCTCAATATACCTGATCATGACCATCGTCTGTTCACCCGTTTCCATATTATTTGTAACAAACCGGTCTAGTGTCCCGGCCGCCGTTTCCACGGAAGACTATAAACAATATTCGTGAGAAGAGAAACACATTGTTCAGATTTTGTAATTTAGATACCATGCATGAGTTGTTTGTTTCTGCCTTTTTGTTTCTGCCTTTTTGTTTGTTTTATTTTTGTTGTTTTATTTTTGTTGTTGTTGTTTTGTTTTTAATGTGTGGGTTTTTAATAAACGATTTGGTTCAAACGCTGACAAACAAACAAACAAACAAAAAGTGAATTGGGTGAACTGGGTATAATCTGTGTTGTGAACACACATCTGTTTGCCTGATTATCTGCCTTACTTCTATCTGCTTGTATGTCTGTCTTCGTCACTTGACACGTGTGTGTGTGTTTGTGTGTATGTGTGTGTGTGTGTGTGTGTGTGTGTGTGTGTGTGTGTGTGTGTGTGTGTGTGTGTGTGTGTGTGTGTGTGTGTGTGTGTGTGTGTGTGTGTGTGTGTGTGTGTGTGTGTGTGTGTGTGTGTGTGTGTGTGTGTGCTGAGAGAGAGAGAGGAGAGAGAGAGAGAGAAGAGAGAGAAGAAGACAGACAGACAGACAGACAGACAGACAGACAGACAGACAGACAGACAGACAGACAGACAGACAGACAGACAGACAGACAGAGACAGAGACAGACAGACAGAGAGAGAGAAGGCGAAAACCTAGACGAAATGCCAGTGGGCTCTACGACTTTGTCTGTTTGTTTCTGGTTGTATGTTTGTGCGTTTGTGCGTGCGTACATATGTATGTATGTATGTATGCATGTATGTTTATCTCTTTCTGCGTAAAGACAACGCCCTCCCCCCACCCCACCTCTCACGATTAAAAAACAACAACAACAACAACAAAAACAGCAACAACAACAACAACATCACCATCATTATCATCATCATCATCATCAAAAACAACAACAATAACACTCACATACACAAACACCCCAATACATACACATACACACAAACCAAACAATAACACTCCTAAAAAATAAACATAAAAATGACACAGTTTCGTTTTTTATAAGCTGATTTTTATGACATCTGTAATATTGCAAACATCAACCACTGATATTTACACTACACGGTTGAGACCATTTGGTTGTTTTTGAAGCAGAC
>JABMCL010002154.1:0-2500 GCA_018857735.1 Alviniconcha marisindica | reverse complement strand
TTGAGTTACGCCATCAGGTCCAGAAAACTGTCATAGTAGCAGTGAACGAGGAAGTGTAGTAACAGTAGTAGTGGGTGGATTGTGGCAGTGACTAAACACATTCAATGTGTTGTGTGCGTGTATCACACATCTCCCCTGTCCGCCATCCTTGTCCTCGCTTCCTCCCGGCATTCAGACGCGTGAGTTGGATCTGATATTTGTAAATTTGAACACAGAAACAAGAAATCGACACTGTCTGTCGTTACTCACTTTCAGTTGGCAGTTTCCCAGAAATCACGATTGTCAGTCAGATTTGTATGTTGTTCATAGTGGTCAATGTTCTGCTGACAAAGTGACTAGCACTACGCGCTATTCATGACGTGAGGCAAAGCAACTTGACAGAGTTAGGGTTACAGTTAGTTTGTCTTCCCATCTATTTGTCGCTGGCTGACTTCTGTAGTCAAATCCCACGATTAGGATTGGCCAGGGGTTGAACCCCCGCACACCCGCCCTTTTTATTTATTTCTTTAATTTTGTTAACAATTATATTGTTGTTTGTTTGACTGATTTTTTGTTTGTTTTTGTTTTGGTTCTGTGGCTTTAGCTGTGGCTGTCCGTTTGGTGCAGACAGTAGTGTTTTAGCCTGCTGTGGTTTAGTGGTGTGTACCTTCCTTTGGCTTGCCGGTAGGGCGCAGATTGTTTTGGAGATGGATTTCGCTTTGTATTTTGTTTCGGATGTGGTTTCAGCAGTTGATATATATATATATTATATATCTCTCAGTCATTTGGTGTCCGCTATTTCCTTGCCTTATTAAGGGAGCCATTTTGCGTTTGTCATAGGCGTTTGTGTTCTGCTTCTTTGCCTTTTTAATTCGTATCCAGGACAACTCTAAAACAATACACCAGCCAGTACCACTGAGCTATTGTCGAACACAACAACAGATAATAGCGCCTGATTTATTGATTGATTTATTTTGGAGAGGGGAGGGGGGATTTTACGTTAACTTTGTCAAGCGCCTGTGAGTTATAGTTTCCAAGAAACGTCCAAGTGGGAGACTCCACTCCCCACGCCCCTCCCACCCCACCCCCACCCCCCCCCACCCCATTCTCTCTCTCTCTCTCTCTCTCCTCCTTTCCTCTCCTTCTCTCCTTCCCCTCTCTCTTCTCTCTTTTCTTTTCTCTCTCCTCTCTACTCTCTCTTCACACACAACACACACACACCCCACACTCACACACACACACACACACACACACCCCACACACACACACACACACACCACACACACACACACACACACACACACACCCCACACACACGCACGCACGCACGCAAGCACGCACCACGCACGCACGCACGCACGCCACGCACGCCACACGCACGTGTGTGTTGTGTGTGTGTGTGTGTGTGTGTGTGTTGTTTTGTTGTGTGTGTGGGTGGTTGTGTGTGTGTGTGGTGTGTGTGTGTGTGTGTGTTGTGTGTTTTTGTGTTGTGTTTTCCGCCGCGCGCGTGTGCGTGTGTGTAGTTTTTTTGGTTTGGTGTTTGGGGGTGTGGTTGTGTGTGTGTGTGTGTGTTTGTGGTGTGTGTGGTTGTGATGTTCAATGAGTGTGTGTGGTGTGTGTTTTTTGATGTGTGTGTGTGTTGTGTGTGTGTTGTGTGTTGTGTGTGTGTGTGTTGATGTGGTTTTGTTGTTGTGTGGTGTGTGTTGTGTGTGTGTGTGCGTGTTTGTGTGTGTGTATGGTGTGTTGTGTGTTTTGTGTGAAATGCAATTTAGTGTGTGTGTATGTGTGTAGTGTGTGTGGGGGTGTGTGTGTGTGTGTGTGTGTGTGTGTGTGTGTGTGTGAGTGTGTGTGTGTGTGTGTGGTGTGTGAGTTGCATGAGTGTGTGTGTATGTGGTGTGTGTGTGTGTGTGTGTGTGTGTGTGTGTGTGTGTGTTTGTGTGTGGTGCGCGCCGTGCGTGTGTGTGTTTGTCTCTGTGTGTGTGGGGTGTGTGGGGTGTGTGTGTGGTGTGTGTGTGTGTGTGTGTGTGTGTTTTTGTGTGTGTGTGTGTGTGTGTGTGTGTGTGTGTGTGTGTGAGAGAGAGAGAGAGAGAGAGAGAGAGAGAGAGAGAGAGAGAGAGAGAGGAGAGAGAGTCTGTGTCTCTGTTTCTGTGTCCAACACACGGAGTGTGTACATGATTCGTGCCTGTGTTTGTTGATTTAAATATTTGTCGTCTCATTTATGATGTGTTATGTCACATAGTTTGAGAGCGCGTAGGGTTGTCCGAGGTTAGGCGCTCCTGTAAACCCCCATTTAAAAATATATACCTATATATTATTCACCTGATCGGGAAAATCTATAATTATGTGATCCACCCCGAGAACATTCAGTCAATTTCTCAGTGGTTCAACATGCAAACTGTACCGAAGCTGACCTTAAATTTATGGGTAGACCTAAGTGTTATTACTCTGTTAGAAAAGCAATAACAAGAACAACACTGAAGAACTACAACAACAAAACAAAGGGGGAAAACATGATATAATA
>JABMCL010002828.1:1080000-1093436 GCA_018857735.1 Alviniconcha marisindica | reverse complement strand
GGTTTTCCTTCTCTGTCTTCTTTTCTGTCTTTTGTCTGTCGGGGCTGCCCTGTCTGTCTTTTTCTGTCTTTTTCTGGTTTTTTTGCTTCTCAAAACTTTTGTATTGTACCTTATTAAATATTATTTTCCCTTTTACCTTTATTTTAAAAAAGCCCCTTTCCCACCCTGGTAAAAAACCTTTTTTCATTCTTCTCCCTTTTTTTCAAAAAAAAATTCATTCATTCTTTTCATTCATTCTCTCTTTCTTTTTTTTAAAAAAAAAATTTAATTTTTAAAAAAAAAAAAAAAAAAAAAAAACAAAAAACCAAACCCTGTAGTGTTGGATTTTCTAACCCAAGTGGCCCGGTCCCAAAAAGAAAAAATGGGCCCCTAGAAAGCCAACCAACCCTTTAAATTTTGGTCAAAAAAGAAGAAAGGGCCCTGTAAGCAACTTTTCAAAGCCAAATTTGTGTTGTTGGTGTTTTTGTTTGTTTGTTTGTGTTGTTTTGTGTGGTGTGTGTGTGTGTGTGTGTGTTTGTGTGTGTGTGGTGTGTGTGTGGTGTGTGTGTGTTTTGTGTGTGTGTGTGTGTGTGTGTGTGTGTGTGTTTTTGTGTTTTTGGGGGGTGTGTGTGGGTGTGTGTGTGTGTGTGTGTGTGTGTGGTTGTGTTTGTGTGTGTGTGGTGTGTGTGGTGTGTGTGTGTGTGTGTTGTGTGTGTGTGGTGTGTGTGTGGTGTGTGTTGTGTGTGGTGTGTGTGTGGTGTGTGTGTGGGTGTGTGTGTGTGTGTGTGGGGTATGTGTGTGTGTTTTGTGTGTGTGTGTG
This sequence comes from Alviniconcha marisindica, assembly GCA_018857735.1. NCBI lineage: Eukaryota > Metazoa > Mollusca > Gastropoda > Provannidae > Alviniconcha > Alviniconcha marisindica. The sequence continues at coordinate 1,092,637 of JABMCL010002828.1, read as the reverse complement.
TGTGGGGTTATTGTGTGTTTTGTTTTGGTTTGTTGTTTTGAAAATTGGGTTGTGGTGGGTTTTAATTTTAGTAGTTATATAAAGTAACCTTGGGTTTTCCCCATTTTTTGTTTAATTTGTAAGAAGCCATTTTTTATTATTCAAGGCGGCTTGAGCTACCCTTTTTGTCCAAATTTCCCCCAAGGGGGGCCCCACAAATTCCCCTTATTCTTCGGCCAGCGCGCCTGTTTTGGGTGGGGGCACTTTGGGGCCCGGTTGAGGCGACACAAAGCTTACCCTTATTCTTCGGACAGCGTCGCCTGTTTTGGGTGGGGGCACTTTGGGGCCCGATTAAGGGGACACAAAGCTTACCCTTATTCTTCGGACAGCGTCGCCTTTTTTGGGTGTGGGCACAGGGGCCCGAATAAGGGGACACAAAGCTTACCCTTATTCTTCGGACAGCGCCCTTTTTTGGGTGTGGGCACACGGGGCCCGAATGGGGGGCCCAAAACTTCCCCTTATTTTTCAAAGCGGCGCCTGTTTTGGGTGTGGGCACTTTGGGGCCCAAAATATGAGGCGACACGAAGCTTACCCTTATTCTTCGGACAGCGGCGCCTGTTTTGGGTGTGGGCACATTGGGCCGGTATAAGGCGACACGAAGCTTACCCTTATTCTTCGGACAGCGGCGCCTGCTTTGGGTGTAGCCACATTGGGCAGACATGAGGCGACGTTCTGTGGGTCGAGGCGAGGGGCGGACGCTGGACACCGGCAGCTGCTTTTCTTGTCAACGACAGGCAGCTTGCCCGTCATCGCCTCTTGGATCTCTCTGTGGACAGCGTCACTGGCTGCGTCAGGGGACTGGTGTCCACACACACACAGACAGACAGGCACACACAGACAGGCACACACACACACACACACAGACGGGGCACACACACACAGGCACCACACACACACACAAACAAGCACACACAGACGGCACACACACACACACACACAGACAGGCACACACAGACAGGCACACACACACACACCCCACACACACACACAACACAACACAAAAGACATCACACAACACAAAACACACAAAACACACACACACAAAACACACACACACACACACCCCACACCCCACACACATACACAAAAACTCACACACACACACAACAACACACAACTCACACCACACACACACCAACAAAGGCACACACAGACTAAAGGGGACGGGACAGACAGGCCACACAGACTCACACACACAGACAGACAGGCACACACAGACCACAAACACAGACAGCCAGAACACATAGACTCACACAAAACAGACAGACGGGGCACACACAGACTCAAAAAACACAGACAGACAGGCACACACAGACTCAAAACCCACAGACAGACAGGCACACACAGACTACACACACACACAAAAAGACGGGCCCACACACAGACTCACACGGGCAGACAGACAGGCCCCCCCCGACCCCCCCACACACAGACAGACAGGAAACACACAGACTCACACACACAGAAAAGACAGACACACATAGACTAAACACACACAGACAGACAGGCCCACACAAACTCAAAAACACAGACAGACAGGCACACACAGACTCACACCCACAGACAGCCCAGGCACACACAGACTCACACACACACACAAAAGACAGGCCCCACACAGACTCACACAGACAGACAGACAGGCACACACAGACTCACACACACAGACAGACAGGCCACCCCAGACTCACACACACAGACAGACAGACACACATAGACTCACACACCAGACAGACAGGCACACACAGACTCACAAAAACAAAAGAAAAAAAACACACGGGAATAACACCCACAGAAAGACAGGCACACACAGACTCACACACACACACACAGACAGGCACACACAGACTCACAAACACAGACAGACAGGCACACACAGACTCACACACACAGACAGACAGGCACACACAGACTCACACAACAGAAGACAGAAGAAAAACAGATCACACACACACACACACACACACACACACACACACACAAACACACACACACACACACACAGGCACACACCCACACAACAAAACACACACACACACCCAACAACACACACACACAACACACACAACAACAACAACAACAAAAACACACACACACACACACACACACACACACACACACACACACACACCACACACACACACCCCCACCACAACACAAAACACACAGACAACACACAACACCCCCCAAACAAAAAACAACAAAACAACAACAAAACAACAACAAACACAACACCACACCCCCCCACACACACACACACACACACACACACACACACACACACAGCATATATTCAATACACGAAATCAATCTAGCATTTCCCTGCAGCTTACCTTTTTGACAGTGCATCGAATAGTACAAATCCTGTAGTTTCCCGACATACTGTCCGTCCCTGGAAGCAGAGAGTAACAGTAAAAAACTAAAAATTGTATGTTCAAATATAATAGGGCCGCCAAGGGGTGAGGGTTCAAGGTGACACAGTTCCAGTTTTACCCAAAATTTCAAATCTATGTACAAATATCGATTGTGTACAAACAGCCACAAAGAAAGTTACCTCTTACTTTAAGTCTTACCTGTAAATTGGGGGGGGGGGGGGGGGTGTGTGTGGGGTGTGGTTTTGGGGGGTTTTTTTTGTGGTTTTCCCGGGGCGCGGCGTGGTATGTGCGTCTTGGCTTTGAATAGTCTATACGGACAAAATTTTGCGCTTGATAAATATTTTCAACTGAAAAAATTTCCCCCAGGCGCTTGTAGTACACGCATAACCTATCTTTTAACTTGGTTCCTTCTCTCTCTCTCCTCCCCCTTCCCCCCCCCCCCACACACACAAAACCACACACACACCACACAACCCACAACACACACACACACTCCAAACCCCCCCACCACCACACACATACACACAAACACACACACACACACACACACACACACACACACACACACACACACACACAAAACACACACAGAAAAAAACACACACAACACCACCACCACACCCCCCACGCACGGAACCCACACACACACACACACACCACACACACACACCACACCCTCGCTCACTCACCGTCTTATTTTGAGCATCGTGAATGTACCAAAAACATCAGAAAACTGGTGTTGAACAGGACTGTTCTGATGGTCGGTACTCTTTCGCAAGCCTTTACGAAAAAACTCACGCTTTCCTGTACACCTGCAAAACAAAATTCATACTTCAAAAAAATCCATACCGCTATGTTAATTGTGTGTGTGGGGGGGGGGGGGGGGGGGGGGGGGCGTGGTGTGTTGTGCAAAAAAGTTATGTTTGAACCCTTTTGATGTCTACTTTTTTTGTTAGCTTTTTGTTAAATTGCTAAACATTTTCCACCTCGATGCACTAGTGTGTGTTATACTATGCTTGTCCAGCGCTTTGAGCCGCGGGGTAGGCGCTTTAAAAATTTCCATTATTATAATATTATAATGAAAGCACTCAGTCCAAAGCTTTTCAGACAAAGAGTCAACACGGAATGTCCGGAAAGGACCATTTCAGCTTGCTTCGTTTTACGCTGCATGTCGCCCCAACGCTAACAAATCCCTACGAATTATAATTTCACCCAGAGAACACCTTCCCGCCAAATGATCCATACTTGGGACAATGCTCTCCCAAAAATCTAAAACTTCAAGATTAATTTTTATCTATCAGAGAAATAAAACGGGCTTAACTTTTTTTAATGATTTAGAATTATTGAGTATGTCTTCTTTTTGGCGATCGAACGACATTTTAAAGTTCCCGCTGGGATGAATAAAGTTTTTTGTTATTGTTATTGTTTTTAAACATACACCACATCAAAAGAACTAACACATAATATGATTGTTATTTTAAAACTCAAAGAACAATTGTTGAAAAAAGGGAAATTACAAAGTTACATGTATTTTAAAAAAAAATATAAAAAAAAACCCTTTTACCCCCCACACAACACACACACACACACACAACAACACACACACACACACACACACACAAACACACACACACACACACACACACACACACACACACACCCCCACACACACCACCACAACACACACACGAAACATACCCCACACACACACACACACACACACACACACCCCAAAACACACACACACACCCCCACCACACACACGCACACACATACAAACCCCACACACACACACACACACACACACACACACACACACACAAAACACACACACACCCCCACACACACGCACGCACGCACGCACGCACGCACACACACCAAATATCACGCACCGCATTTTAAACACAAAATCTGTGTGTCGTCATCAATCGCACTCTGTGGTTGCTGGTCTGGGTTTGCGTTCCCGAGTGTGGTACTGCGGACGCAGAAATTAAAGTCCTATCTACTGAAAACCTAGAGCTAGCAAATGTTCTCCCTTTAAAGCCTCGAGTAGGTCAGAATATAGCCTTGCATGCTTCGCCTGCTGCCAGGAATGTCTTCCCTGTCCTATATTCTACTTTTGGTCCAGTCACCCCCTTTTTTTTTCTTCTCCAAAACCTCTGTCTACTTTTTAACAGTGTTATAAAACGACACCTAAACAACGTTAAACGGTATAGTTTTGTAGCTTGATCAAGGGGATTACCCCGAAAACTCGCACGTTGTGTTTTGTCCTTATAAAGAGCGTTCTTTTGAATCATATTTGTGTTTGGATCTACCTATATAAAAAAAAATAATTAAATGTCTAGGCATCGAGTCAATACCTCACCTGCGTTCGCCCCGATATAACCGCAATGGTTGACTGGGCGTAAACCACCAGGTTACTACTACTACTACTACTACCTCACCTGCACTGCCAGGTGTGTCCAGTTGTGCCGACCAATGGGATGATTCAGCGGGGCGGTCTGGAGCCCAGACTGTCCCCAAAACGACACGCTGAACTTCGCTGGGCCGGCCTCCACCCGCAGGACAGTGCTGTTTGAGAGGTTTGCTTTTTCTGTGATGGTTCTGCACACGTTAACCGCACGTACATTAGCAAGAAGGAGAGAATGAGAAGAGAGAAGGAGAGAGAGAGAGAGAGGGGAGAGAGAGAGATGAAAAGGGGGGAGAGAGAGAGAGAAATACTTTTTTACACAGGGATAAAGATTTAAGCACGTGTCGTTGTTGTTTTTTGCAAATCTGTCCCTGATGACAAACACAGCAACACTTAATACATCAACAAGAATTCAATTAAATACGTTAGAGAAAAAAACGATTTAAAAAAAACAAAACAAAAACTAATTTCTGTCTAAAACATCACATCATACGAACACAGCAATAATAAAGCAAAGTAAGACCAATTCAAAATTTTTTAGGAAGGAGAGAGAGAGGAGAGAGAGGAGAGGAGAGAGGAGAGATGAAGGAAGAGAGAGAAAATTTACAAAAAAACATATTAACGAATAAAGGAAAGCGACAGATAATGACTATTTCACATTACGTAAAAACAAGATCACATCTAACAGGTTTGGAAGCTAAGCGATGGTGCATTATACACACCCAACCAAATCAAAGCACATCACACCCACCCACAATCATATATGCAAACATTAAATTTGAATAAAAAAAAAAGAAAAAAAAGATGAACGAGGAAAAGAAAAAGTAAATATTCATGAAAACACCACACACACACACACACAACACACACCCCACACACACACACACACACACACAAACAAAACAAAACAAACAACAACAACAAAAACTTTACAAGAGCAAGGAAGGGAAAACTATAAAACATTCTATACATTTTGTGTCAAACTGTCTGACGAACGAGAAAAAAAAAGAAAGAACAAGAAGTATAACGAAGTATTCAAGGGTGGCTTAGCGAGTGCCTGAAATGCTTTCCTTTTGAACGTTTTTAATTCCATGGGGTATCTGAGATGATGAGCTAAACTATTCCACGCTAAGGAGCCTGAAAAGGAGAAACTTGTTTTAAAGATATCAATCCTTGTTCTGGGCAAAAGCTGTTTATTCCCATGAACATGAAGACGTTCAGATGGAATCATGAGATCTTTCAGATACTGCGGAGCTTTGCCGTGACAACCTTTAGCATTAGAACACATTTGTTGAGCAATAGTTGTTTGTCTAAAGGGATTAGTTTGAGAGCACAGCACTTTGTTTGTAGTCTAAATTAGGAATTGGCATCAGAATTTACGGCCAGGTTTGTGGAGAGAATACAGCTGCTTCATGTGCACACCGGCACATCCATCCATGCATTTGAAACATAGTTCATGTGACATAATGTGTGCAAAGAAGAAGGCAATTTGGGTTTTTTGGGTGACAATTTGGTGTTTCGAAAGAAGAAAAATATTTCTAGAAACGGGTTTTGCAAATGTTGTTAATATGCGTTGCCACTTTAGCTGTTCGTCTACAGTTACTCCAAGTAGGCGATGTTTTGAAACTTGCTCTATTGGCGTGGTCTCGAACTTTAGATTTAAAGGGAGCTGTTTTTTTTTGGTGTTTTTGTCTCGTCGCCATCAACATGCATTTTGTTTTCGTCGGATTCAGTGCCATCCCATTTCTACAACACCATCCAGAGGCATCATATAGACTTTTTGTAAATCCCTACGTATATTATCTATGTTGTCATTAGCTGTATTAAGGGTGCCATCATCAGCAAATACATTGGACTGACTACGTGTATGACACAGGGGCAAGTCATTAATAAAGATGCAAAACAGAAGCGGGCCTAGGATCGACCCTTGAGGCACTCCACTTGTTATAGACGTTTCTTGGGAGTATGTGCCATTTACAAGTACGCATTGTAGACGATCCTGTAAGTAAGATCGTAAGAAAGCTATACTTGCGATGCTTAAGTTGTACGTGGATAGTTTTTTTTAGTAAAATATCGTGATGAACCAGGTCAAAAGCCTTGCGAAAATCGAGAAATACGGGGCCTGACATTTGGCGATTGTTGAAAAGCTGAGAGCCAAGTATCAGTTAAACGGGTAACCGCCGTTTGACAAGAATGCCCACATCGGAAGCCAGACCGAAAGGAATGGAAAAGCTGGTGTGTTTCTAAAAGTTTGTCAAATGTTTATGAATGTGTCTTTCTAGTGGCTTTGTGAGAACAGACAGGATCGAGATAGGGCGGTAATCGTTCAGATCGGTGGAGATAGTTTTGTTTTAGGGAGTGGAATTACTTTAGTCTCTTGAATGCGGTTGGAAAAACATTCTTTTGTATGCATAAGTTATAAATATATGTAAGTGTCTCAGCTATGTAAGGAAGGGCAATTTTTAGAAGTTTGACACTAATACCATCACAACCTGTAGATTTCTTATTATCCAGCTTTGAGATAGATATTCCTACTTCGAATACAGATATAGGAGGAATTGAAAATGTGGTATTTTGAAAGATTCGATCTCTGCAAAAGTTTAGTAACCTATCAGGATAATTATACTGAGACCCATCGGTTTGATCGTCTGGTAAGAACTTGGAGACTACAGATACAAAGTGGGCGTTAAAGACGTCTGGTGTGAGTTCTGATGGAAGATTATTGTTTGCGGGCTGTGGCCTTTAGTGAGTGTGTTGATAGCTCTCCACATGGATGATATATCTGCTTTATTTCCGGCAAGGTCATTAAAATATTTTTTCTTCGCTTCCCTCACGAGGTAATTTACACGGTTCCGTTGTTGCTTATATTCTACAAATTTCTTTTGCTTCCTACACTTGTCCCTCAGTAACGTGGCTTGCTTTATATCAGTGTTCAGCCATGGAGGAAGGGTTTGGTGTTTCACCCGCTTTTTTTTTTTTTTTTTTGAGGGGGCATGCTTATTAATAACATAAAGAAATAAGTCAATCCAGTGTGACAGTGCCACATTGGGGTCGCTAAAATTGTACACATTTTCAAAGGGGATTACGTGCAAATCCATCAAAAAAGCTCTTTCATCAAACTGTTTGAAACATCGGTAAACAATTGAAGAGTGGACATTCAGAACAGGCTTCACAGTTTTGACAGACAAGGTACAGCACACTGGAAAATGATCGCTTATTCCTGTGACAGGCACTAGAATCTTGTGTAAATATGATCAATTAGCGTTAGAAGAATGGGGATTGATTCTCGTAGGTGACGTAATCATTTGATTTAGAGAGAGAGAGAGAGAGAGAGAGAGAGAGAGAGAGAGAGAGAGAGAGAGGAGAGAGAACTCGAACTCAAAAACTTTATTTTCCAAGGATTGTAGTTTAGGTTCATTTAGACCTGTCTAACAACTAGTCCTTGCTAAACTACCGAATAAGTGAAAAATGGAGAGAGAGAGAGAGAGAGAGAGAGAGAGAGAGAGAGAGAGAGAGAGAGAGAGAGAGAGAGAGAGAGAGAGAGAGAGAGAGAGAGAGACAGAGACAGAGAGACAGAGAGACAGAGACAGAGACAGACAGACAGACAGACAGACAGACAGACACAGGCAGCAGGCAGACAGATAGAAAACAGACAGAGACAGAGAGACAAAGAGAGAGAGATGTCATGGAGATTGCTATAGCTGAAAGTGATCCTGACAAGAATTGTAAACAAAATACATATCACTTTATCCCCTAACGTTCTGGCTAGAGCCAGTATAATACCAATAATAACAACGTCAACAGGCACAGATCGGGACCTCTTCAAATAGCACACGATCGTGTATCAAATACAAAACACAAGGGTAAAAGCATGTTTGCGACGTTTCATAGTCGTTGTCAGCTGAGGAAACAATTCAAAACTGCATGCCTAAAACATCTTACGATTACTGAAATGTTCCGACTCAGGCAGCAACAAAAATGACTGCTAGCGTTCTAAAACAAAATCGAAACACATAAAAGGTCCAAAGAAAGCTATTTATTAGGACAAAACACAACATGCCAATTTTCGGGGTAATTCCCTTTATAAAGCTGCAAGACAACACTTAATCAACAGTTAAACGGCGAAAAACGAGATTTAGAACTACAACATTTAGAACTACAACACTTATCTGCTTTTGGTTGAGTTATGTTGTTTTCGTATCCAATGCTTGGAAGAATGCTGACGTGATAAAGGGGATTACCCCGAAAATTCGTGTGTTGTGTTTTGTTCTAATTTAAATAGCGTTCTTTTGAACCTTTTATTTGTTTGGATAAAGCAGCCGACGTTCAAAATGATTAATGGCCATAGGTATTAGGATTAGCAACCTTTTTTTTTTCTTTTCTTTTTTAACCCAATTCTGTCCAAACCCAAACCCAGACAAACTGATTCAGCCAAACCCAGACAACGGTTTTTTTCTTACCCAATCCTGTCTTGATTCAGCCAAACCCAGACAACGGGTTTTTTTCTTACCCAATCCTGTCTTGATTCAGCCAAACCCAGACAACGTGTTTTTTTCTTACCCAATCCTGTCTGATTCGCCAAACCCAGACAACGGTTTTTTTCTTACCCAATCCTGTCTTGATTCAGCCAAACCCAGACAACGGTTTTTTTTCTTACCCAATCCTGTCTTGATTCAGCCAAACCCAGACAACGGTTTGTTTTTCTTTCTTACCCAATCCTGTCTTGATTCAGCCAAACCCAGACAACGGGTTTTTTTCTTTTCTTACCCAATCCTGTCTTGATTCAGCCAAACCCAGACAACGGCGTTTTTTTCTTACCCAATCCTGTCTTGATTCAGCCAAACCCAGACAACGACTGTGAAGGAGCCGTCCACACCAGCAGATGGTGGTTCCAAGGTCGACGACAAGAAGCAGTTAGGACCACCACCAGTGACAGCCGTAGCATATACAGTAGTTGCCGAACCTGGCCGGGTGTTGATCGTATCTGCTTCCACGCACTGAGAAAACCCGGGGCTGTTGGCCACCAAAAGGTTCGTTCCAATCGGCAGGGCCTCTCTGATGTTTGGCGCGCAGACATATTCCTTCCCCTGCACACATTTTTGTTGTTGTTGTTGTTGTTGCTGTTCTTTGAACGGGTCACTTTCGTTCGTGCAAACAAATGCAGTTCAAGCAATAGATTATCAATAACATTAACTTTCGACACTTTTCCGCCCGGCTGATAGAGTTGTCTCACGTTGTTTAACGTTCTCAGACTGTCAGAACGAGAGCAGTTATCCGTACGATTTATATATATATATATATATATATATATATATATATATATATATATATATATATATATAGAGAGGAGAGAGAGAGAGAGAGAGAGAGAGAGAGAGAGAGAGAGAGAGAGAGTATAACAAAGTCCAAGCATGTTTTGTATTGGAAACCTTTTACTCCAAATTTTCGCCCTTCTGGGCTTTGTCAAAGCCTACCCTGTCGGCTTGACTGATTACTACTAAGAAAGCCTTGTTTTTCTATATATATATATTGGCCGTGACACCGTACAACCGACCCGTGCGAACTACGGCAAAACCGTACCTGTAATTAGGTATGAATCCTGTGATTAGCTTACGGAAAAACTTTTGGAACGCAACTTACGATTAATAATAATAATAATAATAATAGTAAATGCATTTCTGATGTGCCAAATCTATACATGTATGACTTTTAATGTTAACATGATAATAACTTCTTTTAAGCTCTAGCCATTTATCGCCCTGATATAACCGCACTGGTTGACTGGGCGTAAAACACCAGATTACTTACTTACTCTAGCCATTTATATTTCATTTAACGACCTCGAAATTAAAATTAAAAGTCCTCACTGAAAACGTGTCTGGGAATAATTACAAGCAAATGTTACGATTCTTGTTCAGAGAGAATATGTTTCAATTGTCTCCCTTCAACATATCGAAAGTCAACAAAAGCATTATACGTCTGATGCAGTCTATGTCGTTACAAATCATACACACTATGAACTGGATTGCATAAATATTCAAAGAAGCATACAACTGAATTTTTTGCGGCTGTTTAATGCTGCTGTGATCTTGAAATGTGGTCACGGTCATTAAAATATTGGTATTAATTGGTCATGGGCAACAAGCAGTACCGTAATGCGCATTTTGACTTGTAATCATATTTACAATGTCCGAGAAAACTGCAGCGATAATTTTTTCTTTCACGGCCGCTCTAGTATTGTTAAATACACCTTTTTCGTTTAATGCGAGACAAAAAAACGGGGGGCGGGGATAGCTCAGTGGTTAGAGCGCCGGACTCGTGATCAAAAGGTCGCGGGTTCGAATCCCTGCAGGAGTGGCGGGAGAATTTTCTTCTCCAGGGTCGACTTTCTGTGCTGACTCTTATTTCGGTATCCGTTCCACCCCCGTGTTACCGCAGCAGCACGTAAAGACCCCGGTCATCCTGCCAAAAGAGCAGGTGGCAGGTTACAGCTAAACACGCATACACCTTACGTATGTGGCTTTGCATGAAGTGACGTGGTGCATGGTTGTACGGTGTACACAGAACGCGCCGAGATGGCAGCAGTTTCATGTGGCACCAGCCGCTGTAAGTACACCACTTCGGTGGATATTCAAAAACGCGCTATAAAAAGCTATTCACTCATGTAGAATCACATGCGAGCGCAGTGAGTCTGCTCGAGAGCGGAGAATAGCGCTATACAATAAAATCAAAAAGCGATCAATAACAAAAACACATACCGTCTTGGAGTCATTGGTGTTGCAGAAGGAACCCCGTGAAAAGAAGTAAACATTGCCAGCCTTGTCGAGAGACATCCGCCCGATTTGACTGAAGGCCTCGTCAAAACGCGAATCATTCGGGTTTTGCTTGAAGGTATTCAGGTCCAGACGTATCAGTCCCACCTTGTCCACGTTGAAGTACAGGTCGCATCCAGTGAAATACGCTTCGGAGGAGACGACCCGACATCCGGAGGAAGGACACGTCAGCGATTCGCTGGTCTTGTAGAGGTTTAGTTTCTGCACCGATCCATTACGAAAATAGACGTCTAGGACAGAGTTCTTGTCCACAGTTGACCAGACGAGGTAGGTGTCCGGTGCCCAGTCCCTCAGAAAAATCTGCTTCCTCGCTGGTAGCCGAGGCTCGAAACAAATGACGTGGTCAAAGGTTAGTGTGGAATTGGTGATGACGAAGAAAAACGCGCAGCGATCGTCCTCTAGACCAGTAATGACCACTTTCCCGTCTGTCAGCTCTGTCAAGCCACTTGCATCGGCAATTTCAGAAGCATACACGTCGGCGGTTTCGTTGCACGTGCCCGACGTGGGGTCACACTTCAGCAGAATCAGGACAACGTCGCCGTGAGGTTCGGGTATTCCCAAGAGAATGGCGTGGGCCCTATCTCTCGTAAATATAAAGTCATCAAACCTCATTTTCGAGCCATCTAGGATTTCTCCACGAAGCGGAAACCGAGCCTCTGGCACCAGATCCCATCCGTTAATCTTAGGAGCTGAAATTCGAAAGAGAAGCGTGATCAAGACATCGTTGGCGCTAAGACATGGCGTCGGTGACAGATTAAAACCTTATAACACAGCACGTAATCTCACTATCTACCTCCCCCTCCATAGTCCCACACGCACACACACCACACACAGCACACCCACACACACACACACACACACCACGCACACCACAGCACCACACACACACACACCAACCACACCACACACAACACCACAACCCACACACACAACACACACACACACACCACACACAACACACACACACACAACACAACAACACA
>JABMCL010002828.1:1060000-1067500 GCA_018857735.1 Alviniconcha marisindica | reverse complement strand
CACTCATGTAGAATCACGTGCGAGTGCAGTGAGTCTGCTCAAGAGAGCGGAGAATAGCGCTATATAAGCGACCATCAATCAACCCCCCACCCCCCCACCCCCACCCACCCCCCAAAAAAGAGAAAGAAAGAAAAAAAGGTGTTTGTCATTAGGGGAAGCAAGAGATAATTCAAGACGAAAGAAGCGTCTGACCTGATGTTCGCAGTCCACCTTGTCGTACAACATGGAAGGGATGTTGCGATTACTCCGCGCTGGAAAACAGCTGCAGGCTTCCGGACCTGTTGCTATGGTGACGCGGGGTTCATCCGGGTCTCTCTCGAACCGCTGACCGTAGGGCCTGTACTGGAACGTACTGTAGTCAAACTCCTCTTCTTCCTCTTCCTCGTAATACTCCTCTTCCTCTTCCCCTTCCCCTTCCTCGTCTTCTTCCTCGTCGTATTCGCCCTCTTCATACTCTTCATCTTCGTCGTAGTATTCATCATCTTCGTAGTACTCTTCTCCTTCGTAGTACTCTTCTCCTTCTTCTCCTTCGGCTTCTCCGCCTGTGCCTTCGGCAGGGTCTTTGTCTCCTACGATGATTTGTCCGTCCTCTCCTACCGTGGCTAGCACCGGCCCTCCTCCAGGCTTCTTCTGGGAGGCTCGCGTGCCTTGGCGGGTTCCTGCCTTGCTAGCTGCCTTGCTGCCCGCCTTGCTGGCTTGCTTGCTTGTGCGTGCTTGAGCCTGGGTCCCGGTCCTGCAGTAAGTAAGCAAACATGGTGCTGAACGTCTGCAGGAACCATAAGGCTTATTAGGAACGGAGACAGCTGGAGGGGGGGGGGGGGTGGAGGGGTATGGTGGTGGGGAAAGAGGGAGATTATATATACATACACTGTCAGCACCAAACAGGAATCATAAGGCTTATTAGGAACGGGGAGGAGGGGGGGAGGGATATGGAGGTGGGGAAGAGGGAGATTAATATATATATATATATATATAACTGATACATGTCACCACCAAAAAGGAACCGTAAGGCTTATTAGGAACGGGGAGAAGTGGGGAGGAGGGGGGTGGGAAGGGGTATGGAGGTGGGGGAAGAGGGAAATTATATATATATATATATAACTGATACACTGTCACCACCAAAAAGGAACCGTAAGGTTTATTAGGAACGGGGAGAAGTGGTGAGGGGGGGGGGGGGGGGGGGGGTATGGAGGGGGGGGAAGCTGCAGACTTTACGGCCGTTGGAAATAAGTAAATAAATAACATATAAAAACGATCATCATTGGAAAATACACAAAAGTCGATCTAGGCCTGACGTCAAAGACAAAACTGACATCGTTATTATTAATAAACCTGGCCAAAGATAACTGGCTTAATTACAATATTATGGGATCTAAATGCCCCTTCAAAACCTCTATGCTCTCAACCCCATCTCCTCCAGTTAAACTGCCGTTGAAAGAATGGCTCGAGCAGCACGTGCAGGAAGTACACACACCTTGTGCCCCCATTCTGCCCTCGTGAAGCGGTGGCTTTGGCCTGGCTGGGCTGTCTGGACTGCGACGGACGCTGCTGACCAGTGGGTCGTCTGGACTGTGAGGGACCCCGCTGACCAGTAGGCTGCCGGCTGTTCTTGTTGGACGCTGGGGCTGCTGATGGTTGCACTGAGCGTCTGGTGGCGCGTGACGCTGTTGCCATGGTTTCAGGTGTCCGGTCTCGTCATCATAATCCAATCTCTGTACCTGGGACACACACACAAATTGTCACACACACACACAAAAATCCCCGCCCCCCCCACCCCCGACCCTCTTTTCTCCTCGTTCTCTCTCACCTCCTACCACTACCACCACCACCACCACCACCACCACCATCTACATCCGGCCGCAGTCATGCGGTGTAACGGTTACGTACGACACATTCCTCAAAATACTCACTTATCTTCTGAATTAATTCTGATTGCTGGAGTCCCGCGTCGAACTCAGCCCAGGAAGATCCACCCAAAGTCCTAAATGCACGACGCAGTCCACAGTTACATAGATGTCATCAGCAGTCTACGGCTGTGCCAATAGATGTCCACAGTCCAAGCCTGGTACGGATGTCATCCACACTCATAAATGCATGAGTCCACGGTTATATCGATGTCATCAGTAGTTTACGGCTGTATTCACAGATGTCCACAGCCCAAGTCTGTGCGGATGTCATCCATTCATAAATGCATGAGTCCACGGTAATATCGATGTCATCCGCAGTCTTTGGTTATGTCCACAGATGTCGTCCACAGTCCAATCCTGTATAATTATGTCCACACTCCTAATACATGAAGTAGTCCATGCGGCTACATATATGTCATCCGCAGTCCACGGATGTATTAATGTCACCCTCTGTCCAAGGTTGTATGGGAGTCATCCAAGGGCCACAGATATGCATGTGGCCACAGTCCACGACTGTAGAGAATCCTGTGGGACGCCAGTCACTATTGACAACACCGACGTGTCTTCGTCAGTTCACCTCCAACACACGTCACAGCCTAAATGTCCAGAAAGAACTCTATCGCTTCCTCTCATGATCTCTTTAGAAAATTTCCTACCATATCCACGTTCGATTCAGGAATAAAGTGAACTTGGCATAATAGATCCAATTCAAAACAAACTCGCTTTCCTTTAAGTTACGGAAATCCAGTGAGTGTGATTCCCCGTAGGCCGATAGCGAACAAGACTTACGGCGTCGCAAGCGGTTCAAGTTCTGTGCTCACTTTTGGCCACCGTACAGTTCTCGTACAGATCTTGGCTAAACACGGCGGTTCTGTGAACAGCAACACTGTGTACTATAACATTGCTTAGACTGGTGATTAACGTAAAACACAACACCACCGATTACCGTGTGCGCAACAGAGGGGGGAAAAGGTGGTGGCTATTCACAGAACTGATCATTATTCGTTCAGTCGTATTCTCGGCCACCGCCTTCGTCCCCCCCCCCCCCCCGGAACCCTCCAACCCCCCCCCCCCACCCCTACAGCACCACCTTCGCACCGCCCCTCTCCCCCCCCCCCCACCCCCGCCCGCACAGCATATACATATACACACACACCAGGAAATGACGATGGGAAATGACTATGAAAAGACATATTACTATAAAATAAGGTCAGAAAGCGACTTGAACTGGCAGGAGTTAATAGTTTGGGGGAGAGAGAGAGAGAGAGAGAGAGAGAGAGAGAGAGAGAGAGAGAGAGAGAGAGAGAGAGAGAGAGAGAGAGAGAGAACAAACGATTTTTATTTTATTTACCGGGGTAATGGGATAAGTAATCAAAGTAATACTTTTTTTTCACATCCAGCCCTCGCGCAAACAGTCCAAAACAAAATATCAACTCAAATCGAGAAAGACAGAGAGAAGGTCACATAGAGAGAAAGAAAATGAGTGGTGTGTGTGTGTGTGTGTGTGGTGGGGGAGGGGGGGGAGAGGGGGAGGGGGGGGGGAATTATCATGAGAAGGAGGGAGAAGAAAAGAAGTGGAGGAAGAGAAGAGGAGAGAAAGACAGGACCCAACAAAAAGAAGGAGGAGGAAAAGGAAGAAGAAGAAGAAACCTGCTGTGATCAAATACCTACCTGAAATGAAAACCAAACGAACACAGCTATAATAAACCCAAGCGTTAATGCGACCAACTTCGCCACCAGCGCGGCCGACTCATATCTCCCACTCACCTTTGGCACGGTGCGTGTGGTTAAGTATGCAAGGGGTCCACGCGATTAGCGCCAGGACATTCATCAGCGGTCAGTCGACTGACCTTAATTCTATTGTCCGGTGCCAGCTCAGTCCAAGACCCGACCCAGTTCGGAACAAACGATACTAACTTTCTGCGATTAGCAGGACACAACGGCACCTCGTTGGTTGTATCACAGTTATGAGGCAAGGTTCTTGAAGTATGTGTCCCTCGATAACCCCTGTCAAGTTTGTTGATGGCAGCTTTTGGCACGGAAAAGAACGACAAAGTACAGCGGATTTTCACTGGTCCTGTTGATTTTTCCCCGTTTCACTGTGTGTGTATGTGTGTGTTGTGTGTGTGTGTGTGTGTGTGTGTGTGGTGTTGTGGTGTGTGTGTGTGTGTGTGTGCGTGCGTGCGTGCGTGCGTGCGTGCGTGTGCGTCTGCGTCGCGCTGCGTGCGTGCGTGCGTGCGTGCGTACGTGCGTGTGTGTGTGTGCGTTGGTGTGTGTGTGTGTGTGTGTGTGTGTGTGTGTGTGTGTGTGTGTGTGTGTGTGTGTGTGTGTGTGTGTGTGTGAGAGAGAGAGAGAGAGAGAGAGAGAGAGAGAGAGAGAGAGAGAGGAGAGAGAGAGGAAGGAGAGAGAGAGAGAGACGAGAGACAGAAGACAGACAGACAGACAGACAGACAGACAGAGACAGACAGACAGACAGACAGACAGACAGACAGACAGAGACAGACAGACAGAGACAGAGACAGATAGAGGTTGCCGGCGTGTATATGTGCTTCCTGCAGTAGGGATGACCACTGTCGAATAATGGGAATACTGGACTCTGCCAAACACTGTTTTCTTTATATTTCACTTTGCCCAACTGATTTAATCATTCGAGGCGTTCATTTTCTTTTGATCAGTAGTCTGTTTCAAGTCTATATATCGAGATCGGCTCGACGAGTTGTCAGCTTAGATAAGGTCGATGGAATAGCAGTTTGACAACAGCTATTTTTGTTTCTCTGTGCATCTTCTAGTAATAGTAGCTCGGTGGTGGATCTGAAAAAGAAGAAAATAACGATTTAAATGTCATACAATGGACGGAATTAAACACACACACACACACACACACACACACACACACACACACACACACACACACACACACACACACACACACACACACACACACACACACTCACGCACACACACACACACACACACACATACACACACACGCACGCACGCACGCACGCACGCACATACACATCGCACACATTCTTGTGTGTGCTTGCTGTTGTTTCTCGATAATGCTATGCCGTCATTAAGGCTAATGCATTGTTGATCATTACGGTGACGACAAATGTCAATCACCCATAAAAAATGTTTTCCTTGTGGACTTTTCTATTACCTGCCAATTCTATTGTAATGAATCAACAAGCGAAGGGAGTTATAATTAGCACTCGAAAGATCACATCAACACAACAACAAAGACTCAAAATTAATCACCTGCTGAAATTCTCACTTGGCATGCGAGTAGATGCAATGTACATAAACTCCACCAAAGCTACATCCTCAAAGGCAGGCTACATCCTCAAAGGCATGCTACATCCTCAAAGGCAGGCTACATCCTCAAAGGCAGGCTACATCCTCAAAGGCAGCCGACATCCTCAAAGGCAGCCTACATCCTCAAAGGTAGCCTACATCCTATTGTAGAGAGATGCAGGCAAGAATCGATACGTACATTCACAGTTCTGTTTCTTGGGGATGGTGGCGTTGCAGAAGTTGCAGTATTCCCTGCAACAGGCCTCAGCCCATCTTTTGTCCTTGGCTGACCGCGTGCACATGTCTGTCCCGTACGGGTCGCAGTCCGTCTCGTCAATGCAGTCGGCTGCAAAAAGACTAGCCGTGATAACAGTGCTTACAGACAATTCGTGATGATGGTGCTCACAGAGAACACGTCATGACAATGAGAGAACACATCATGACGGTGCTCACAGAGAACACGTGATGACGGTGCTCACAGAGAACACGTGATGACAATGCTCACAGAGAACATGTGATGACAATGCTCACAGACAACACGTGTTGACGGTGCTCACAGAGAACACGTGATGACAGTGCTCACAGAGAACACGTGTTGAGAGTACTCACAGAGAACACGTGTTGACGGTGCTCACAGAGAACACGTGTTGACAATGCTCACAGAGAACACGTGTTGACAATGCTCACAGAGAACTCGTGATGACAGTGCTCACAGACAACACGTGTTGACGGTGCTCACAGAGAACACGTGATGACAATGCTCACAGAGAACATGTGATGACAATGCTCACAGACAACACGTGTTGACGGTGCTCACAGAGAACACGTGTTGACAATGCTCACAGAGAACACGTGTTGACAGTGCTCACAGAGAACACGTGTTGACAATGCTCACAGAGAACTCGTGATGAGAGTATTCACAGAGTACACGTGATGAGAGTATTCACAGAGAACACGCGATGGCACTGGTGCGAGTAAATGCACGGTACATAACTCCACCAAAGATCCATCCTCGAAGCAACAAACCTTTGATTTGTTGATTTGTTTTTGTGCAGAATTCATAAACAGAGAGAGAGAGAGACAGAGAGACAGAGAGACAGACAGACAGACAGACAGACAGACAGACAGACAGTGACAGAGCGACAGAGACAGAGACAGAGAGTGAAATGCGATAATGCAAGGTTTGTTATCGCATTTCATGTGAGTTTTCAACAAACAAACAAAAATCACCCAGTTGACAGGTCATCTCGTAAGCAAACTCACACACACACACACACACACACACACACAACACACACACACACACACACACACACACACACACAACACAACACACACACACACACACACACACACACACACACACACACACACACACATCACACACACACACACACACACACAACACACACACACACACACACACACACACACACACACACACACACACACACACACACACCACACACACACACACACACACCAACACACACACAAAAACACACACACACACACACACACACACACACACACACACACACACACACCACACACCACAAACACACACACATCACACACACACACCACCACACAAACCCACACACACACACACCACGACAAACACCACACACACTCACACGACACACACACACACACACACACACACACACACACACACACACAAACCTCACAGATCAAAAGAAGGCATAGTTCAGAGTATCATGTCTCACCTTGGTCACTGCCCTTCGTGTCGAGTGTTAACTCGTTTTCAAAACGAAGCTCCTTCGGTGGAGCGGGAATAGCACTCCCCTGCTGCAACGGTAAGACAGTGACAACGGTAATTATTTATAAGCTACATAACTGTAACCACATAAAAAGAAGCAGACTTTCGTCATCTTAGTCGTCCGTCGTCGCTGGTCACTTTTATATCATAGCGCTATTCTCCGCTCCGAGTCATTGACTCACTGTCGAATACAGAATACCGTATTTACCTCATTAAATTACCGTCATGATCACTATAAGGTTACAAGACTCAGATACATTTATTTTTTATTTTTTTACTTGTTTTTATGTATCAGCCTAGGAACAGATACCGAAATAAAGCGAAGCAGGCCAACTTGCGCGCAATACGGAATGCATAATATAAAAGATCCAAACACAAAAAGGTTCAAACGAACGCTTATTTATTTTAACACGGACATAATATAAATATTATATGAGATTTTAATAACAATATATCGTTGCGTCAAAGGGAGGAACGTTGTTCATTATTTCATGCGGCTAATACCCTGTTACA
>JABMCL010002828.1:1015000-1055000 GCA_018857735.1 Alviniconcha marisindica | reverse complement strand
TGTGAGTCGGCCTTTGTGCTAATATCTTCACCGTTGAGAAATAAAGTTCAATCAATCAATCAATCAGTCTCTCTCTCTCTCTCTCTCTCTCTCTCCTCTCTCTCTCTCTCTCTCTCTCTCTCTCTCTCTGTAGTGTAAATAAGTAAGCAAGTCTGTCTGTGTATGTTACTATGTATGCATGTATAGACTGGCACAACTATTAATGCACTGGCAGATCATATTGTGTGCATGCTGAGGCCTGCAAGTGCAACATCAGTAGTTCAATTTTCAGCAGCCAAACTGGCTAAAGTAAGTACTACCAATACCACAGACATTAGCACATCACCCTGCTCCTCAAAACTGCCACAGGTCTGATACATGCCACACCTCAAGATCCAGACAATTATGTCAGTTTCCTAACTCCAACAAATGTAAACTGCAGGAGAGCACGAATACACCCAACAATGTTTAAGGTCATTGCCAACAACCCAGTTATTATTATTATTATTGATCGCTTTTATATAGTGCTATTCTCCGCTCTCGAGCAGACTCACTGCACTTGCATGTGATTCTACGTGAGTGAATAGCTTTTTATAGCACGTTTTTGAATATCCACCGAAGTGGTGTACTTACAGCGCTGGCATGGCTGGTGCCACATGAAACTGCTGCCATCTCAGCGCATTCTGTGTACACCATACAATCATGCTCCATGTCACTTCATGCAAAGCCACATACGTAAGGTGTATGTGTGTTTAGCTGTAACCTGCCACCTGCACTTTTGGCAGAATGACTGGGTCTTTTACGTGCTACTGCGGTAACTCAGGGGTGGAACGGATACTGAAATAAGAGTCAGCACAGAAAGTTGACCCTGGAGAAGAAAATTCTCCCGCCGCTCCAGCAGGGATTCGAACCGGCGACCTTTTGATCACGAGTCCAGCGCTCTAACCACTGAACTATCCCCGCAACTGCCTTTAACAGTGCTCATGGCTTAATGATCCCAATCAGCAGAACTGAGCAGTGTTGACTACTGTGGCTCATTCATTGTTAGAACTGTGGCTGAGTCAGTGAGTGGAACCACCTGAGTGAGGAAACAGTCAGTGCGCGCTCTAGTCTGCCAGCACATTTACATCAGTGCCTGGCAGACATTACCAAGGGATTGCCCACCATCTGAGGCAATTGAGGGCCATGTTTTTGATTTTATTCTGCTTTTGCTAACAGACTGCCTGGTTGACAATAATAATGACAGACAGCTTTAAGCAAATTTTTTGTTTCCTGGTAATCCTGCTGCATTCACCCTAGTCTATCACATGCAATGATTGACATGCAGTGATTGCTACATTTGGCTCATTGACACTGTATAACCTCTGCAGTCCAGATCCAGTATGTGTCTCTTTTTCTCAGTCTCTCTTTGTTTCCCCCGTGTCCTGTTGAAGGTGTGAATGGGGAGCCGACAGAGGAGAATTTTGGGACAGAAGAGTGTGAGATGCCATCACCAGACTCCTTGGCACCAGGCCAGGTGTTGGTCAAGAACCTCTTCCTGTCAGTTGACCCAGCACTGGTATGTCTAGAAGCTACATGGATTATTGGAACACTAACAGCAACAACATGGACAGTAATAATACATATTATATTTAAAATATGAAAATGGTGGGAATTTCTGAAGTCTCTTAAAGTTTGACCAAAACACGCAGCATCTGGCCCAAGCCCTAGATGTGTACAATCTAAACAAATCTAAACAATCTGTAAATCTAAACAACTGCATCAAATGATCAATAGGATAAACACACACACACACACACACACACACACACACACACACATGTATGTAATAGAATGCATGCACACTGCAATTGCTAAAATATGTTATTTAGACAGATGAAAAAAACAAAATAAGATACACATTATATTATATGTTTGCTAAGTACTCATCATTATTAATAACAATATGATGAAGCTGATTGTTTTGACTGTAAAACCCAGAGATGCAGAATGAATGAAGACACAGGTGTTCAGTACATGTCAGCATGGCAACCAGGAAAACCAATCGATGGCCTGGGGGGTGTAGGAGAGGTGCAGGCGAGCAGCGACCCCGACTTCACCTGTGGCGACCTCGTCTCTGGGGTGTTCCTCTGGCCCTGGGCTGTGTTCTTCACCATCGACAGCAAAAATATCAAAAAGGTGGAGTCCACAAATATGCAGCAACTCAGGTTTTGTTTCAAGTGGTTAACTGTTTCTAAAATTGGTTTGTTTGTTTGCTGTGCTGTGTGTCAACTAAATTGTTCTTGGATTAGCAATTGTAATTAGCTGGTTCAGAGTGCTAGTGAGGTTGCTGAATCTCACTTCTGCACACAAAAGGTTGATGAGGGATTGAGTTTTTTTCTCTGTAGCATTTGGAATAAGATCCATGCACAATGAATGATTAAACCAGCATGTAATTGTAAAGAAAATGAAATGGAAAAAAAGGAAACGTACAATGTGTAAAGGGTTCTATGTTAGTGTTTGTGTGTCTTTTTCCTCAGTGCAGGCATTGTGGGGGGGGAGGTTCTGCAAATCATTCCTCACTTTTGTTTATATTTTGAATGGAGTTCAGCTCATGTATGCCAGTTTCATTCCTTTGCAACATTGGATCAGTCATGTGTGCCAGTTTCATTCCTTTGCACTGTTGGATCAGTCATGCATGCCATTTTCATTCCTTTGCACCGTTGGATCAGTCATGCATGCCAGTTTAATTCCTTTGCACTGTTGGATCAGTCATGCATGCCAGTTTCATTCCTTTGCACCGTTGGATCAGTCATGCATGCCAGTTTCATTCCTTTGCACCATTGGATCAGTCATGCATGCCAGTTTCATTCCTTTGCACCGTTGGATCAGTCATGCATGCCAGTTTCATTCCTTTGCCCTATTGGATCAGTCATGCATGCCAGTTTCATTCCTTTGCACTGTTGGATCAGTCATGCATGCTATGTAGTTTCATTCCTTTGCACCGTTGGATCAGTCATGCATGCCAGTTTCATTCCTTTGCACCGTTGGATCAGTCATGCATGCCAGTTTCATTCCTTTGCCCTATTGGATCAGTCATGCATGCCAGTTTCATTCCTTTGCACTGTTGGATCAGTCATGCATGCCAGTTTCTTTCCTTTGCACCGTTGGATCAGTCATGCATGCCAGTTTCATTCCTTTGCACCGTTGGATCAGTCATGCATGCCAGTTTCATTCCTTTGCACCATTGGATCAGTCATGCATGCCAGTTTCATTCCTTTGCACCATTGGATCAGTCATGCATGCCAGTTTCATTCCTGTGCACCACTGGATCAGTCATGCATGCCAGTTTCATTCCTGTGCACCATTGGATCAGTCATGCATGCCAGTTTCATTCCTTTGCACCATTGGATCAGTCATGCATGCCAGTTTCATTCCTTTGCACCATTGGATCAGTCATGCATGCCATTTTCATTCCTTTGCACCGTTGGATCAGTGATGCGTGCCAGTTTCATTCCTTTGCACCATTGGATCAGTCAGCTGAGTGAGCTGAGATGACCATTAATAAAAATTTTACCCCCAATATTTCTGGTTTTGGTTTTGGCGTCAGTGATTGTTTTCATCATTCTGTTTCAATGCTTTCAGTTGCCCAAGGAGCTTTTCGCGCAGCATCCATCCTTGGCCCTGAGTCTCCTGGGTGTCACGGGCCTGACCGCGTACCTGGGAGTGACGGAGAAAGGTCATGTGACACCAGAGGCGGGGCAGACCGTGGTGATCAGCGCAGCCGCAGGAGCCACAGGGTCAGTGGCTGGACAGGTGTGTTTGTGTTCCTTCTGGTCACTCTTTCTTGGTGATGCATGTTTGGTGAGGTTAATGCAACTGCAGGAGCCACAGTGGACCGGTGTGTTTGTTCTCATTCTGGTCACTCTTCTTGTTGATGCATGTTTGGTGACAGTCAGTGCAATTGCAGGAGCCACAGTGTGTTTCGCTTGACAGGTGTGTTGGTACTTCTGGTCAGTCTTCTTGTTGATGCATGTTTGGTGAGGTCAGTGTTGCCACAGTGTGTTTCACTTGACAGTTGTGTTGGTATTTCTGGTCAGTCTTCTTGTTAATCGATGCATGTTTGGTGAGGTCAATGTTGCCACAGTGTGTTTCACTTGACAGTTGTGTTGGTATTTCTGGTCAGTCTTCTTGTTAATCGATGCATGTTTGGTGAGGTTAGTGTTGTCACAGTGTGTTTCGCTTGACAGGTGTGTTGGTACTTCTGGTCAGCCTTCTTGTTGATGCATGTTTGGTGAGGTCAGTGTTGCCACAGTGTGTTTCACTTGACAGGTGTGTTGGTACTTCTGGTCAGCCTTCTTGTTGATGCATGTTTGGTGAGGTCAGTGTTGCCACAGTGTGTTTCACTTGACAGGTGTGTTGGTACTTCTGGTCAGCCTTCTTGTTGATGCATGTTTGGTGAGGTCAGTGTTGCCACAGTGTGTTTCGCTTGACAGGTGTGTTGGTACTTCTGGTCAGCCTTCTTGTTGATGCATGTTTGGTGAGGTCAGTGTTGCCACAGTGTGTTTCGCTTGACAGGTGTGTTGGTACTTCTGGTCAGCCTTCTTGTTGATGCATGTTTGGTGAGGTCAGTGTTGCCACAGTGTGTTTCGCTTGACAGGTGTGTTGGTACTTCTGGTCAGCCTTCTTGTTGATGCATGTTTGGTGAGGTCAGTGTTGTCACAGTGTGTTTCGCTTGACAGGTGTGTTGGTACTTCTGGTCAGCCTTCTTGTTGATGCATGTTTGGTGAGGTCAGTGTTGCCACAGTGTGTTTCACTTGACAGGTGTGTTGGTACTTCTGGTCAGCCTTCTTGTTGATGCATGTTTGGTGAGGTCAGTGTTGCCACAGTGTGTTTCGCTTGACAGGTGTGTTGGTACTTCTGGTCAGCCTTCTTGTTGATGCATGTTTGGTGAGGTCAGTGTTGCCACAGTGTGTTTCGCTTGACAGGTGTGTTGGTACTTCTGGTCAGCCTTCTTGTTGATGCATGTTTGGTGAGGTCAGTGTTGTCACAGTGTGTTTCGCTTGACAGGTGTGTTGGTACTTCTGGTCAGCCTTCTTGTTGATGCATGTTTGGTGAGGTCAGTGTTGCCACAGTGTGTTTCGCTTGACAGGTGTGTTGGTACTTCTGGTCAGCCTTCTTGTTGATGCATGTTTGGTGAGGTCAGTGTTGCCACAGTGTGTTTCACTTGACAGGTGTGTTGGTACTTCTGGTCAGCCTTCTTGTTGATGCATGTTTGGTGAGGTCAGTGTTGCCACAGTGTGTTTCACTTGACAGGTGTGTTGGTACTTCTGGTCAGCCTTCTTGTTGATGCATGTTTGGTGAGGTCAGTGTTGCCACAGTGTGTTTCACTTGACAGTTGTGTTGGTGTGCCTTCTGGTCACTGTTTTTGCTGATGCATGTATTGTGGGCCTTGTTTTGCATGCGTCAGAAGCATGTGACTTCAGTCTGTTATTTTTGCTGACTTGCTCTAGTTGTGGTCAGTTAAAAAGATTGGCCTCATTCAGGTGCCTGTGTTTGTGTGTGCATGTTTGCATGCACGAGTGTGAGTCAGTGTGTATGTGTGTGTGTGTGTGTGTGCATTGTGTGTGTAGTGTGTGTGTGTGTGTTGTGTGTGTGTGTGTGTGAGGGTGTGTGTGTGTGTGTGTGTGTGTGTGTGTGTGTGTGTGTGTGTGTGTGTGTGTGTGTGTGTGTGTGAGGGTGTGTGTGTGTGTGTGTGTGTGTGTGTGTGTGTGTGTGTGCATGTGTGTTAGTTCTTGAATTACACAACTTATTTCTGACTATTGAAAAATGTCTCAGAATGGTTTGAGAGTATGAGTTTTAATGATTAATAGATTTATTGGTATGATAAACTTTGCATTATTTTCTGTTTTTGTTGTTGTTTTTGTCTCCTTCATTGTTTTCATACTTTCAAAAAAAACTGTCTAGCAACATCATTTCTGATGGCTGCAGGTGGCGCATCTACTGGGGGCCAAGCGGGTGGTAGGGATATGCGGCAGCGAAGAGAAATGCCGCTTCCTGCAGGACCAGCTAGGCTTTCATGCGGCGATCAACTACAAGACTGGGGATGTGGCTGCCCACTTGTCCCAGGCCTGTCCCGAAGGAGTCCATGTCTACTTTGACAACGTCGGTGGAGACCTCAGTCAGCTGGTCATCGAACAGGTCAGAAGTGCGGCTGGGCAAGATAATGGCTCACAAAGCCAAAAAATGCAAAGACCTTGGAACAACCAGGGTTGTGACTAGCTATGCCAGAAGGAACTCAGTGTTTGAGTTAGAAGCAACCAAAATTCTCAGTCTATAAAAACTCCATTCCCAGGGACAACCACACACTGCGGACCTGGTGGGAGAGGTACTTGATGAAGACAGCTGCTGTCTGAGCACACAGCATCGCACAGCCATTGGGAGCCATCTGTCAACAGACCGTCCATACTTTCATTGCATAATAATAATATAGGTAATTTATGGAGTGCCTTTGGCAACTCAGGGCGCTTTAAAATTTGAAGGACTTACAGCATTTAGGCTATCCTCAAGCCAGTGAAAGTATGGGCTGGCTGTTTGTTGATAGATGGTGCCCAAAGGCCATGTGGTCAAATGTGTCTGCAACAAGGTCCTTCCCTAGCACAATGACGGTATAAACTGGCTGTTTGTTGGTAAAGACCACATGATTCTGTGTGGTCGGATAGCTGTCTACAACAAGGACCTCCCTAGTACAATGAAAGTGTAAACTGGCTGTTTGTTGGTAAAGACCACATGATTCTGTGTGGTCAGATAGCTGTCTACAACAAGGACCTCCCTGGTACAATGAAAGTAGAACTGGCTGTTAATAGGATGTTCCCAAAGGCCACATGATTCTGTGTGGTCAGATAACCGTCCACAAGGACCTCCCCTAGCACAATGACGGTATAAACTGGTTGTTTATTGGTAAAGGCCACATGATTCTGTGTGGTCAGATAGCTGTCTACAACAAGGACCTCCCTGGTACAATGAAAGTATAAACCAGTTGTTTATTGGTAAAGGCCACATGATTCTGTGTGGTCAGATAGCTGTCTACAACAAGGACCTCCCTGGTACAATGAAAGTAGAACTGGCTGTTAATAGGATGTTCCCAAAGGCCACATGATTCTGTGTGGTCAGATAGCTGTCTACAACAAGGACCTCCCTAGTATAATGAAGGTATAAACTGATTGTTCTAGCACAATGAAAGTATGAACTGGCTGTTAATAGGATGTTCCCAAAGGCCACATGATTCTGTGTGGTCAGATAACCGTCCACAAGGACCTCCCTAGTACAATGAAAGTATGAACTGGCTGTTTATTGGTAAAGGCCGCATGATTCTGTGTGGTCAGATAGCTGACTACAACAAGGACCTTCCCTAACACAAGGAAAGTATGAAATGGCTGTTTGTTAAAAGGATGTTCTCAAAGGCCACTTGATAATGATTCTGAGCGGTCAGATAGCTGACTACAACAAGGACCTTCCCTAACACAAGGAAAGTATGAAATGGCTGTTTATAGGCTGTTCTCAAAGGCCACATAATTCTGTGTGGTCAGATAGCAGACTACAACAAGCACTTCCCTTAGCACAGTGAAAGTATGCACAGGTTGTTTATTTTAGCACAATGAAAGTATGAACTGGCTGTTTTTTTAATAGGATGTTCCCAAAGGCCACATGATTCTCTGTAGTCAGATAGCTGTCTACAAGAAGCACTTCCCTTAGCACAATGAAAGTATGCACTGGTTATTTTTTAATAGGCTGTTTCCAAAGGCCACATGATTCTCTGTGGTCAGATAGCTGTCTACAACAAGCACTTCCCTTAACACAGTGAAGATATGCACCGGCTGTTTGTTGACAGATGGTGCCCAATGGTCATGTGATACTGTGCGGTCAGATAGCTGTCTACAACAAGGACCTCCCCTACCCGCCACCCATCTCCTCCAAAGTGCAGCAGCTCATTGAGGAGAGGAAGATTACAAGGTAAGCAGGCAGTGATGCTTTTCCTGCCTGGATCCTCCTTTGGACACTGCCTCTTCATGGTTGCTGCAAAGTTGGAGGCTGACAGAGTTGTGAAACTCATAAAATGACGTATTGAGGCCCAGGGGGCTGCATCAGCTGTCATGGGTCAGCACTCCTGGGGGAGTCCTGGGGGCTGTATGGGCGATCACAGGTCAGAATTCCTGTGGGAGTCCTGGGGGCTGTATGGGCGATCATGGGTCAGAAGTCCTGTGGGAGTCCTGGGGGCTGTATGGGCAGTCATGGGTCAGCACTCCTGGGGGAGTCCAGGGGGCTGTATGGGCAGTCATGGGTCAGCACTCCTGTGGGAGTCCTGGGGGCTGTATGGGCAGTCACAGGTCAGCACTCCTGTGGGAGTCCTGGGGGCTGTATGGGCAGTCACGGGTCAGCACTCCTGGGGGAGTCCTGGGGGCTGTATGGACAGTCATGGGTCAGCACTCCTATGGGAGTCCTGGGGGCTGTATGGGCAGTCACGGGTCAGCACTCCTGGGGGAGTCCTGGGGGCTGTATGGACAGTCATGGGTCAGCACTCCTGGGGGAGTCCAGGGGGCTGTATGGGCAGTCATGGGTCAGCACTCCTGGGGGAGTCCTGGGGGCTGTATGGGCAGTCATGGGTCAGCACTCCTGTGGGAGTCCTGGGGGCTGTATGGGCTTTTGGGGAAGTCATGGGTCAGCACAGGTAAAAAATATGTTTGTTGCGACAAAAGTTTTGTCTTGACAAGCATACTTTTGTCGCAACAGGAGATGTGTTTTGTGACAACAAACACGTGTGTTGTCGCAACAAAACTTTTGTCACATCAAAAATGATACTTGTGGCTCCCGCCAAAGATAGAAGATACCATCTGTAAAATTCAGGAACTATTTTTTGCTTCTTTGTTTGATCGGTATGAAGATTAGGAGTTCAGGGTGCAAAAGTTCACCTTTGTTTCTGGCCAAAAGCAGGTTCATCAATTATTTGCTTTGTAGTCTTTTAAGGTGGGATTATACAATTTTGTATTGCATGTTGACCAAAGCAGACTGACATTTTTCCTTTTTGTTTTTGTTCATTTAGTTTTATTGTGTGCCTGTGCACAGACGTTTTGTTGAAATGTCAACATTTATTTTAAATTCCAAAGTTACGACAGCTTAAAGAAAGTATGTGGCAATGAATATGGCATATTTGTAGAAAACAAAGATCATAAATGCATCTTTTTGGTTGGTTATTTAAGAGGACGTGAAAAATAAGGTTGTTGGGCATTTGTTCCCCATTTCTGTGTTAAAATGGGCTGTAAAGGCAGCATTCTCAGCTGATTTGTTTCTCTCCATCTTTCTTCCAGGGAAAGATTCCTTGTCTTGGACTATTGTGAGAAATTTGAAGCAGCTGTTGCAGTGCTTTCACAGTGGTATCTGGCTGGGAAAATTCAGGTGACTTATGTTTTGTCCCTTGCTTGATTGGTTGGCTGAATAGCTTAATAAGTAGGTGGTTGCGGATTGAGTGATTGACCGCTCCCCCCAAGCAAGCACACACACAGAAATCCCAGATCTGAGTGCCCAGAGTGTGTCCTGCCACAGCTGGTTGTATATGTATCACAGTGGGTGGAAAATGAGTTTCAAAGAACTTCTCACAAGTTTTTCTCATTCTAAAACAACAAAATCAAATCAGCAAAGCGCTTCTGTGATGTTGTCTGTGTTGCTATTGAACCACATGGTGGCAAAGTCTGACTATGACTATGACATTGTTTGTCTGTGTTGCAGACAAAGCATGCATCAGCATTGTTTGTCTGTGTTGCAGACAAAGCATGCATCAGCAAAGTCTGACTAT
Source organism: Alviniconcha marisindica (assembly GCA_018857735.1). NCBI lineage: Eukaryota > Metazoa > Mollusca > Gastropoda > Provannidae > Alviniconcha > Alviniconcha marisindica. Next base: position 1,045,192 of record JABMCL010002828.1, on the reverse strand, counting down.
GACACTGTTTGTGTTGCAGACAAAGCATGCAACAGCAAAGTCTGACTATGACACTGTTTGTCTGTGTTGCAGACAAAGCATGCAACAGCAAAGTCTGACTATGAGTATGACAATATTTGTCTGTGTTGCAGACAAAGCATTCATCAGCAAAGTCTGACTATGACTCTGTTTGTCTGTGTTGCAGACAAAGGCATGCAACAGCAAAGTCTGACTATGACACTGTGTGTGTTGCAGACAAAGCATACATCAGCAAAGTCTGACTATGACACTGTTGTGTTGCAGACAAAGCATGCATCTGCAAAGTCTGACTATGACACTGTGTTGCAGACAAAGGCATGCAACAGCAAAGTCTGACTATGACATTTTTCTGTGTTGCAGACAAAGCATTCATCAGCAAAGTCTGACTATGACTCTATTTGTCTGTGTTGCAGACAAAGGCATGCAACAGCAAAGTCTGACTATGACACTGTTTGTCTGTATTGCAGACAAAGCATGCAAGTCTGACTATGACACTGTTTGTCTGTGTTGGCAAGTACAACACGCATGCATCAGCAAAGTCTGACTATGACACTGTTTGTGTTGCAGACAAAGATGCATCCAGCAAAGTCTGACTATGACACTGTTTGTCTGTGTTGCAGACAAAGCATGCATCAGCAAAGTCTGACTATGACACTATTTGTCTGTGTTGCAGACACAGCATGCATCAACAAAGACAAAGCATGCATCAGCAAAGTCTGACTATGACTTGTTTGTCTGTGTTGCAGACAAAGCATTCATCAGCAAAGTTTGACTATGACACTATTTGTCTGTGTTGCAGACAAAACATGCATCAGCAAAGTCTTACTAGGACATTATTGTCTGGTTGTGTTGGCACTGATAACCCACGTGTTTGCAAAGTGTGACTGTGACATTGTCTGTCTGTGTTGCTAATAAACCACATGTTGGCAAAGTCTGTGACATTGTCTATTTGTGTTGCTAATAAACCACAATAAACCACATGTTGGCAAATTCTGACTGGGACATTGTTTGTCTGTGTTGAAGACACAGGACAAATCAGCAATGTCTGAATGTGAAATTATCCATGTTGCTAGTAAACCATATGTTGGCAAATTCTAACTTGAACGTTGTTTGCATGTATTGCAGACAAAGCTCAAATCAGCTAAGTACGACTAAAATTGTATGTCTTATGTATGACTAAAATTGTATGTCTGTGTTGCTAATAAACCACATGTTGGCAAAGTCTGACTTGAACATTTCCTGTTATCTGTGTTTCAAACAAAACACAAATGAGCCAGGTCTGATTGTGGCACTGATTGTGTTTCAGATAAAAGAGACTGTAGCAGAAGGCCTGGAGAATGCCGGAAAAGCGTTTGTGTCCATGATGAAGGGCGGCAACATTGGCAAGCAAATCGTACGCGTCCACAGTTCGTGACCAAGCTAAGCATTGGCACAGCAGTGCTTTATTCATTGTCCAGTGACTCTGCCTTCCACAAATATTATACAGTTTACAGTCCACAGTTTGTGACCAAGCTTAGCATTGGCACAGCAGTGCTTTATTCATTGTCCAGTGACTCTGCCTTCCACAAATATTACACAGTTTACAGTCCACAGTTTGTGACCAAGCTTAGCATTGGCACAGCAGTGCTTTATTCATTGTCCAGTGACTCTGCCTTCCACAAATATTACGCAGTTTACAGTCCACAGTTTGTGACCAAGCTTGGTTGGCACAGCAGTGTTTTATTCATTGTCCAGTGACTGCCTTCCACAAATATTATGCAGTTTACAATCCACAGTTTGTGACCAAGCTTGGTGCTGGCACAGCAGTGTTTAATTCATTGTCCAGTGACTCTGCCTTCCACAAATATTACACAGTTTACAGTCCACAGTTTGTGACCAAGCTTGGTGTTGGCACAGCAGTGTTTTATTCATTGTCCAGTGACTCTGCCTTCCACAAATATTACACAGTTTACAGTCCACAGTTTGTGACCAAGCTTGGTGTTGGCACAGCAGTGTTTTATTCATTGTCAAGTGACTCTGCCTTCCACAAATATTACACAGTTTACGGTCCACAGTTTGTGACCAAGCTTGGTGTTGGCACAGCAGTGTTTTATTCATTGTCAAGTGACTCTGCCTTCCACAAATATTACACAGTTTACGGTCCACAGTTTGTGACCAAGCTTAATGTTGGCACAGGACGTGTCTAAGATGGGGTAGTGCGTGAAAGGGAGCAGCTCGTTTTGATCTATTTTAATGAAAAGTAAAATATTTGCGTCGAGTAAGCTTTCTCCAAGGACACCTGAAACAGGACGGAGATCTTTTTGAGACATTTTTATCACTGCTGCGTGGCTTTCACGAAAGTGACAATCCCGCTGTTGTAGTGTTTGAGTGATGTTACGTCCAACGGACAGTACGAGGTGCAAGGTTCCCACAGACACCACAGGCAAACAGTGCAACCAGACCATCACCCCACCAGACCGTTGTCCCATCAGACCACAACCCTACGAGACCATTGTCCCATCAGAGCATCACCCCACCAGACCACTGTCCCACCAGACCATCACCCCACCAGACCATTGTCCCATCAGACCATAACCCACCAGACCACTGTCCCATCAGACCATTGTCCCATCAGACCATCACCCCACCAGACTATTGTCCCATCAGACCACCATCCCATCAGACCATTGTCCCAACAGACCACCCCACCAGACCATTGTCCCATCAGACCATCACCCAACCAGACCATTGTCCCATCAGACCACTGTCCCACCAGACCACCACCCACCAGACCATTGTCTCACCAGACCATTACCCAACCAGACCATCACCCCACCAGACCATCACCCCACCAGACCATCACCCTACCAGACCATTGTCTCACCAGACCACCACCCTACCAGACCATCACCCTACCAGACCATCACCATCACCCTACCAGACCATCACCCTACCAGACCATCACCATCACCCTACCAGACCATCACCCTACCAGACCATCACCCAACCAGACCATCACCCCACCAGACCATTGTCTCACCTGACCATCACCCTACCAGACCATCACCCCACCAGACTATCACCCACCTACGCACACACACGCGCACGCACACACACTAACATACACACGACCACACACACACACACGCGCGCGCGCGCGCGTAAACTCACACACACGCAAACACACATGCACGCACGCATGCACACACACACGTAAATACACACACACACACACACACACACACACACACACACACACACACACACACACACACCACACACACACAGGCACACATACACTCGCGCGCGCGCGCCACACACACATACACACTAACAGACGGACACACACACACACACACACACACACACACACACACACACACACACACACACACACACACACTAACAGATATATACGCTCACTAACAGACACACAAGCACACACATTCACGCACAAACATGCACACACTCACACGAGCTGTGCCGCGGCAAGTAGAATAACGAACAGGCGTTTGTAGGTTTTTTTGGCTTTTTAATTTGCTGAAAATTAACGTTAAGAATCCTTGGGGTCCATGCATAAACACGCTTATTCGTCTGGCAATCATCTCTTGAAAGATGGAAAAGGACATATTGCCATATGATGTACAATGACCTTTGAGTACTAGTATACGACATTTAGAATGTACAAATGTGTTCGTGTGTGTGTGTGTGTGTGTGTGTGTGTGTGTGTGTGTGTGTGGAATATGAACGGATAAAACAGGAGTCCGACCTTGGAAAAGGAAGTAAAAAAGCTTCCAGTTCCAAACATCCCAGGCAAGAGATGAATGGGGAAAACCGGAGTCCCCGAGGAAAAATCCTATTAGTCGGACGCAGAAGGAATCGTATTGATAATAATCGAACGGAAAAACTAGAAGAATTCGTAGAGTTCTTCTTCCATCAAAAATCAGGGCGGGTGGAGGGGGGGGGGGGAGGAGACAGTCTAAAACCTCCACTCCCCCCCCTCCACTCCCCCCCCCACACACACACGGCCAACAGTGGTTTAGCAATGGGCGCTCAAACAAGACATCAGTGGTTTAGGAATGAGCACTAAAACAGGGACAACAGTGGTTTAGCAATGGGCGCTCAAACAAGGAAAACTGATTTAGCAATGGGTACTAAAACAAGGACAACAGTGGATTAGCAACGGTCACTAAAACAAGGACAACAGTGGTTTAGCAATGGGCGCTCAAACAAGGACAACAGTGATTTAGCAATGGGCACTAAAACAAGGACAACAGTGGATTAGCAACGGTCACTAAAACAAGGACAACAGTGGTTTAGCAATGGGCACTAAAACAAGGACAACAGTGGTTTAGCAATGGGCGCTCAAACAAGGACAACAGATGTTTAGTGATGGGCACTAAAACAGGGACAACAGTGGCTTAGCAATGGGCGCTCAAACAAGGACAACAGTGGTTTAGCAATGGGCGCTAAAAAAAAAAAGGGGAAAAAAAGGACAACAGTGGTTTAGCAATTGGCGCTAAAACAAGGATAACTGGTTTAGCAATGAGCGCTAAAACAAGGACAACAGTGGCTTAGCAATGGGCGCTCAAACAAGGACAACAGATATTTAGCGATGGGCACTGCGGGCTCAAACAAAGGGCAAGTGACTGAACAAAGAACGCCACAAGAGACAACGGTGGCTTACAAAAAGGACATCAACTACGAAGAAAGGCGATAGAAAAGAGAGAGCCAGTTTCCACAACGGGAGTGTTGTGAGTGATGACTACCACCGTGTCGTTTGCCTCCAGCACCATGGGGACGGTCTGTCCAGAAGGAACCCCCTCCTCAGAGAAGCTGCCCCACAGGATTTTGTGGTTGACGACCAGAAGAAACTCGGCAGACGCGTCAGCTGGCGGGTTGGGTCGGAGGGAGATCATGTAGGAACCGGATCTGTGGATTGCGATGCGTCCGTCGTTGGTGTATGATCGTCCATAGTTCGTGAGGTGATATGGGAAGGGAACCACCTGGTGGTGACCGCGCTGCAGTTTGCTGGTCAGGGACCCTGTGAAGGCGATGTGCTCGTCGGGGCCGGTGTGCGGTTTCCCGTTGCCTTCGAGGTAAACGAAAGACAGCACGGTTTCCGTGCCGTAGGTGGCTGTGGACGGATTCTCCGCTTTGACAACGCTACCAGCGCTCAGATAAAAAGCGCCAGAGCACGAGACGGCCCGATATTTCTCTCCGTAGACGTCGAACAGAATACGGGCGGACGCGCTGTTTTCGGTCGTCACTCTGATAACCACGTCGATGCTGACCGGCACGATCCTAGCGGTCACCCAGTACATGCCCGTTGTAGGAACGGAGAAGCTGGACGACTGGTTTCCAGATAACCCACTCCAAGAGTTGTCCGCCATCTGCATGTTAAAGTGCAGGAGAGCCGAGTTTGAGGGTGAGCTGGTGACTACCGTGGTGTAGTGGCCGTCCGGACCCGACACGTAGGCGACGGAAAACGAGGTGGCTGCTTGCGCCCACCCATGCACGTATGAAGTCAGCGTGTCGTTTTGCTTCAGGGCAATGGCCGCTTCGGCGTGACTAACGATGTCCATCGCCAAAGTGGTGAAATAAACCTGGACAGGCGAACCTGGTCGCCGGAGAGTGACCGGCATATGAAGTGTAGGCCTACAACCGTAACAGGGGTCGGCAGTAAGGCTAACGATGTAGATTCCGTCCGTAGATTCCGACATGCACACACACACACACACTAACACACACACACACACTAACGCACGCACACACAAGCACACACACACACAAGCACACACACACACACACACACACACACACACACACACACACACACACACACACACACACACACACACACACACACACACACACACACAAGCACACACTGACGCACACGAGCTGTGCCGTGGCAAGTAGAAACACGAACAGGCGTTTGTGTTGTTCCTGTTTTCTTTTTAATTTGCTGAAAATGATCATTAAGAATCCTTGGGGTCCATGCACAAGAACGCTTAATCGTCTGGCAATCATCTCTTGTAAGATGGAAATGGACATACTGCCATAGGATGTACAATGGCTTTTGAGTACTGTCGTGCGAGTATACGTCATTTAGACTGTACAAATATGTTCGTATATATGCTCATGTATATGTATTTGCGTGTGTGACAGACAGATCAGGTGAGAATAACTATATGCATGGATACATAGACGTGTCTGTTTTTGCGAATACAAGTAAGTGTGTATTCTATAATACAATCGAAGATTTAGTTTTGAGTGTTTGTTACTTTTGTTTAATCTATTGACATGTATTGTTATCTCAATAAGTTGATAATCGTAGGGGCAGTCTCCCCTTTTGGGAAAAGACTTGAACTAAAAGGAAGCAGAAGGCTTTTGTGTATGCTCAACAAAGGGACAGTCACTGATCTTTGGAATATTAATGGTTAAAACAGGAGTCCGACCTTGGAAAAGGAAGGAAAAGCTTCCAGTTCCAAACATCGCAGGTAGGAGATGAATGGGAAAACCGGAGTTCCCGGGGGAAAACCCCATTAGTCGGACGCAGAGAGAACCCTATTGATAATAATCGAAAGGAAAAATTCGAAAAATTCATAAGAGCGGCTTGCAAATGGACCTTAACTATGAAGAAAGGCGATAGAAAACAGAGAGGCAGCTTCAGTGATTAACTATGAAGAAAGGCGACAGAAAACAGAGAGGCAGCTTCAGTGATTAACTATGAAGAAAGGCGACAGAAAACAGAGAGGCAGCTTCAGTGATTAACTATGAAGAAAGGCGACAGAAAACAGAGAGGCAGCTTCAATGATAAACTATGAAGAAAGGCGACAGAAAACAGAGAGGCAGCTTCAATGATTAACTATGAAGAAAGGCGACAGAAAACAGAGAGGCAGCTTCAATGAAGCCAGCGTCGTGAATGACGACTTCCAGCGTGTCGTTTGCCTCCAGCACCATGGGGATGGTCTGTCCAGAAGGAACACCGTCCTCCGAGCAGGAGCTCCACTTGACCTTGCCGTTGACGATCAGATCAAACCTGATGGAAACTCCAATTTTCGGGTCGGCTCGGAGAGAGACCATGTAGGAACCGGAAGTGTGGATTGTGAGGTGTCCGCTGCTGGCGTATAATTGTCCATAGTTTGTAAGGTGATTTGGGAAGGTAATTATCTGGTTGCGACTGCGCTTTTGAACGCTGCTCAGGGTGGCTGTGAAGGCGATGTGCTCGGCCACGCCGGTGTGCGGTTTCCTGTTGCCTTCGAGGTAAACAAAGGACAGCAGCACGTACCGGTTGACCAAGTTCGAGTGCACATTCTTCGCTCTGACAACGCTACCAGCGCTCAGACGAAAAGCACCAGAGCACGAGACGGCTCGATAGTGTTCTCCGTAGACCGTGAACAGATGACGGGTGGACGCGTTCGCTTCGATCGTCACGCTCAACGACGCTGTGTAGGACAGTGGCACGACTCTAGCGGTCACCCAGTACATGCCCGTTGCGGGAACGGAGAAGCTGGACGCCTGGTTTGCCGACAACCCACGCCAATAGTTGTCCGCCAGCTGTTCGTTAAAGTGCAGGAGAGCAGAGCTTGAGGATGAGGTGGTGACAACCGTGGTGTAGTGGCCGTCCAGATCCGACACGTAGGCAGCGGAAAACGAGGTGGAATCTTGCACCGACCCAGACACGGATAAAGTCAGCGTGTCGTTTTGCTTCAGGACAATGGCCGCTTCGGCGTGACTAACGATGTCGTCGCCGGTAACGTGGAAAAAAGACATAAAATAGCCTGGTCGCCGGAGGGTCACACCAAGATACAGCGCAGGCCTACAAGCGGAACAGGTGTCGGCTGTAACGCTGACGATGTAGATTCCGTCAGCAGGTACGGTCAGAGTCTTCCAGCCCGATTGGTTAGGTCTCTTGATGGTCGTGAAGCCCGACTCCCCCATGTGGAACCAAGACAACTGCCACAGCAGCAACAGCCAGCGCCAGCACGCCATACGGTGATAGCAATCGGGTCTTTTCTTCCAGCAGATTCACGGGCTGTGTTTTTCGCGGCTGTCAGCAAATGTCCCGTCGGTGATTCTGCCCTCAGTAATACTGGTGCAGCCTGAACTGTTCCGATTTGACAAAGCAAGTGTGCAGACTGGAGAGATTTTAGAGAGGCACTGCACGCTAGAAGCAGCCCACGAGTGATGCTAGTTCAGATCGGAGAGATTGTCTTTTTATCAGCCGAGACACCAACGTGGCAGCTCCATGTTCAACTGGAAGTGATAGCTCAGAACATTTCAGCAACTGAGAACGACTGTGACAGCAAATCAACGTAGGCAAAGAAGAGAGTCATGGAGATGATAAAGTGCCTTTATCACTGATTGTGGTATAAGCTGATGACGCCTGCTTGTCTCCAGCCCGCTCTGAGATCATATGTAAAAGCGTGGAAGAAATCCAGAAGTACAATGGTTCTGGCGGCTTGCAGCCACAGCAGTAGAACACCAAACGCAAACTCCAAGCACTGGTTTCCGACATCCTTCCTTCAAGGAAAGTGCCGGAAAGCGATGCTCTGAGTGTGCACCAAACGGTCAAGCTGAACGCTGAGCTACAAACGGGCCTGTCCCAGTCCTTAGCCATCCTTGTCCATCCCTTTGTTTTGTCTTTCTTCCACCTGCAGTCTGTTCACTGGCTACCGGCCTTCCCAGTTTGCCACCCTTTGTCCCCTTGTTTGCTTTTCCCCACCTGCAGTCTGTTCACTAAAGCTACAAACGGGCCTGTCCCAGTTCTCAGCCATCCTTGTCCACCCCTTTGTTTTGTCTTTTTCTTCCACCTGCAGTCTGTTCACTGAGCTACAAACGGGCCTGTCCCAGTTCTCAGCCATCCTTGTCCACCCCTTTGTTTTGTCTTTTTCTTCCACCTGCAGTCTGTTCACTGAGCTAAAAACCCGGGCCTGTCCCAGTTCTCAGCCATCCTTGTCCACCCCTTTGTTTTGTCTTTTTCTTCCACCGCAGTCTGTTCACTGAGCTACAAACGGGCCTGTCCCAGTTCTCAGCCATCTTCGTCCACCGCTTTCTCTTGTCTGTTTCTTCCACCGGCAGTCTGTTCACTGAGCTACAAACCGGCCTGTCCCAGTCCTCAGCCATCCTTGTCCATCCCTTTGTTTTGTCTTTTTCTTCCACCTGCAGTCTGTTCACTGAGCTACAAACCGGCCTGTCCCAGTCCTCAGCCATCCTTGTCCACCCCTTTCGCTCTTCTTCTCAAGCTTCCATTCTTTGTCTTCCCTCTGTGCACACGCACTCACTCGGTCAGAGATCTTTTACTTATGCTGCACCGTCTGTCTGGAACAGTCTCCCTTGCAGAGTTAGGTCATCAAACACACTCACGTCTTTCGAATCATCTTGGAAATCTCACATCTTCAAGCTATCCTGTTAGTGACTCTCTCTCTCTCTCTCTCTCTCTCTCTCTCTCTCTCTCTCTCTCTCTCTCTCTCTCTTTGTGTGTGTGTGTGTGTGTGTGTGTGTGTGTGTGTGTGTGTGTGTGTGTGTGTGTGTGAAATTCAGGTCTCCGTGGGTGCGTCCATCAGCCAGAATTGTTCAGTTTGTCACTAGTCAACGATAAGCCGTGTGTATGCTTTCTTTACCTGTCCCCACCTCCCTACCCGCCTTGTTGCTGTTCTTGTCGGGTCTGTTTTGTTTTGTTTGGATGCGTTCCCATCCCAGCAAGTCATTCCAAGTCAAAATCAGGATGGCGTTAACTCATGTTGGATGCGTATTTTACGCACTTCCCAATCCCATACGCATTTTTTTTTTTTTTTTTTTTTTAGATCATCGTGACGGGTATTGCATACGCAAGTATCAAAGGGCTAGACAAGCCAGCAACAGGAATAAATCTAGAAACGACTGCAGTCACAGCGTGCCCGTACCTTGGTGTGCTTGAACTGTTTGTTCCTGCCTCCTCGTCCTAGTTTCAATAGCAACACGTGGAAACCTATCGTAGGTCACGCAAACAGCACCTCTGTTTTACCGAACTCATGTTCCCGCTAGGTCTTTCACCTTCGCAACACTGTTTTAAAAACAGGAAACAAAAAGTCGCTGTTATAATAGCCGGGGTTTCTCTCTCTCTCTCTTTCTCTCTCTCTCTCTCTCTAACACACACACACACACACACACAGTCTGTTATAATAGCCGGGGTTTCTCTCTCTCTCTCTCTCTCTCTCTCTCTCTCTTCTCCTCCCTCTCCCTCCTCTACTCTGTAACACTCACACACAACAAACAAAAACAACACACACACACACAACAAACAAACACTTTGTTGCTACACTTGCTGCTGTGTCCGGGTTCTTTCTTTTCTCTCTCATAACTAAACTACAACAAACCACACAGACACACATGACACCATCACAACACACACACAAACCCAAAACAAAACAAAAATCGTTATAATAGCCGGGGTTCTCTCTCTCTCTCTCTCTCTCTCTCTCTCTCTCTCTCTCTCTCTCTCTCTCTCTCTCTCTCACACACACACACAACACACACACACACACACACACACACACACACATAATCATCATGTATGACACTGCAGTTGTCCTACAAGCAAACAAAAGAAAAAACAAACTAAACTAAAAACAAACAAACAAACAACAAAACAAAACAAAAACTGTTGTTGCTACCACTTGCTTGCTGTGTCGCGAAAGGGGCTTCAGTTAAGTGACTTTAATCCAGATCTGCAGATCAAGTTAGATCTAAACTGAGGCCGAACAAAACCACTGATGGCAGACGTTCACTGGAGTGGAGGGACCTCACGTAGGGGACAGCAGCAGGTCAGTTGGAGGGTACGGAGGAGAGAGAGGGAGGACGGTCAGAGCGCTGCTTTGCATCTTTTACACGGACACCAAAAATAACTGACTCACTGACGCGGTTTTTCAACACGTTTGCGCATAAAGTACGCAGTTTTAAAGAACCCGTTTTAAAAAAACACTGTCACTAGTAAAACATCTGTAAATTTTCTTCACGCACATCAGAACACCTGACCTACTGATGGAATAAGTATTAACCAGCTCGGTGTATTGGCAACCAGGTAAAATTGTCCATTTCCCCGACTGACGATGTAACAAAATCCCCAACAAAATTGCATAGTACAAATCATTGCAATTAAGAGAGAGAGAGAGAGAGAGAGAGAGAGAGAGAGAGAGAGAGAGAGAGAGAGAGAATCTCAGAATGGTAAGCCATGCGTAATATGTTTTTGTACAGATGTACATACACATCCGTCAGTACCTGTCAGTACCCAACGTAACGTAGTTTTAACTGCCATAAGCGTGTGGTTCCTACTGCCTTGTTTTATATTTAATATGAATGATGTATGGGTGATTCTGGCCATGTACTGTGGGAAAGTCAGTATTTGTGTTACAGCTATAATAGGTAAAGTGGTTGTGCTGAAATTGTCCATAACACCCCTTTGATCTGCATGCGTAAAAAAAGGAGCAATATTATGTGAGAACAAACTAATTTTATTAAGGATTTTGATTGAGCATGCTTATTGCTGTTCACCGTTGTATATTCTAGATCTGTTTGCTGGGAATTACATACCATTTCTTTATAAGACATCATCACACACATATGCTCGCAACATGATCACACACACATACGAGCACACGCGTGCACACACACACACACACACACACACGCATGCACACGCGCATGCGCACATACGTACAAACACTTATACACACACATGCACCATACAGAATTACAGAAGGGAGTGAACAAAAAAGTATTACTGTATATTTTCCCAGACATATTCACACACACATGCATATCCATGTAACTGTTTATTATACATAGGCACACATGAAAATCCATTCTGTTTGGAGCTGGGTACAAAGCATCTGTCTTGAGAACTGTTCACAGAACACGCACCGAGAGATGGTGAACAATGGCTCACCATACTATGCACTAAACAGATTCACAGTGCACCACAGTTTTCCACTCATTTTCACAAACAAGGATAACATCCTGCTCCATATACATGACACATGTATTATACTGAACAAATTTGGTTCAATCAAAGGACAAAGAAAAACGCAAGCTCCACAGTTTTCCACTCATTCTCATGAACAAGGATAACATCCTGCTCCAAATGCATGTATTATACTGAACAAATTTGGTTCAATCAAAGGACAAAGAAAAACACAAGCTGAAATGCCCAGCATGACAGAAAGTGCTGTTAACCAATCGTAGACAAGCCCCGTGCAAAATGCAAGTAAATTGAATTAATAGACTAGAAAAGTGTTCTGACAATTCAAAGGATGAAAACTATCCAGCCAACAGAAACAAACTTGTTGTACAGACCTCAGAATAATGCAACAAACACAAACTTGCAAAGCCATTATTTTTGAAAGGTTCATTTTTTTTCAAAAGTGTGTTGACACAAAGTTTGTGAGCTTTGTATTAAGACACTTTTGTTTTGATCACATTTTATGAATACACACTTGCTGATGTGAGACTCATTAGGTCTTTACACTGCTGTGATGTAAACAAAACAAAAAACAACAGTAATGATATGCGCCACTTGTTAAATGAACTGGCCTCCTCAGATTCAGATTTAAACCAACTTGAGTGTTTGGAACAGGTGAAAAGAACATTATTCAATGAAATTTTGCGACTGAAAGGACTTATCTTATTTCATATCAATTCCACAATCTGTCGGCATCACTGATGCTTTTTCCCATGTTTGCTACGCCTTCCCATGTTTTAGTCTGACATCACCAAAATGTCTTATGATGCCACAGATAGAACATGAGAAGAACTCAGTTCTGTGTACAGGTCGTGGATGACAATTGGTTTTTATTTTTGTCACCATGCAAAAAAAAAAAAAAAAATTTAAATAAAAATCTTTGTATTTTTCTCTGTGTGGTCCACCCTTTCGAGGACATTGTACCATTCTAGAAAAGAGCTTGACTAAAGCTATTTCTAGCTCAATATAATTGGTCATTTTGGGCAAAATTAGCCAAAAGATGAAAAAGTTAATGCTGTAGAATAATAATGCTTAAAATAACAAAATTCATCCAAAAACTTGTGTTTTTGCTGAAACTGAGAAGGTTAGTTCCTTTAAACTTTTTGACACTCTACAATGAAGTTACCTGGTTAACTGAAGTAGAGAGAGAGAGAGGGTCAAGAATAAATGCACCAAGGGAGAGAATTCTCCAGGTCAAACTTGCTGAATCTTGGTACTTTCAAACTTCAATCATTGAAGTTGTACTGTCTCAGCAGCTTGCTATGATTGTCAGTTGATTGTTGCACTTGTTACACCAGCAGCAAATCAAAGCTGATGATTTGCTATGACTGTCTGTTGACTGAGTTGATTGTTACAGCTGCTACACTGGCAATGAATCAGTCAGCTGTTCTCAAATCAAAAACAGCCATTGCATGCTGCTCAAGTACAAAAAACAAAACAAACAACAAACAACAACAACAAAAACAAAAATCAATGAGCAAGGAACTAACCAACCAAAAATAAATGGAAACAAAACAAACATGAAGCAAACAAAAACTTCAGAAACAAAGTCATCTGAAGTTGAGGTACCTTTCATCATGGATGCATACGTACGCCATCCATCTGAATCACTGCCTACTGGAAACAAAATACAAAACAGAAACAGAGGAACAGTCCAAGTCAAAAACCGGTCTGACAACTCACAAAATGTAGGGTGAGGGGGGAAGAGCGGTGAGCACTTGGTTGGTCAGCAAAATACCTACAGAGCTGAACAGTTTGTTGAGAACAGGAAAATTTGGTGGTTTTTTTGTTTTGTTTTTTTGGGGGGAGGGGGTAATGGGGGCATTTCCTCATCCAATCTTCTGTACAGCTCCATTTATCTTTTACCTGGATGATTGTACTGCCGGAAACAAAGTGCATAGGTTTCTGGTCAATTGAAAACAAAAAGAACAGAAAAAAAGAAGACACTTTTATACTTTTTTGGTGAAAACTCTTACATTTTTTAATGTCTTTTTTGTTTGTTTGTTTGTTGTTGTTGTTAGCTGGGTTTATTTGCATTTAGGGGTGATTCTTTTTTTTTTTTTTTTTTTTAAAGGGCTCCAGCAACAGAAAATGCTCTAATGGCAGAAGAAAAGAAACAACTGACTCACGTATGAAGGAATATAGAAGCAGAGGTTAATCCCAATCAATATGATTCTGGATCACACACAGACACAGTTGCAGCACACGTATCAGACATCACCCCATGTATACTCACAATTACATAGTCTAGAACATTCACTTTTGTGTGATAAGAGCACAATTTCACCAGTGATTACTTCACTTTCACAACACAAGAGTTCAATGGAAGACAAAAAACAGCAGCCTGTGCTTCACACCCGAAGAACGATATGTTAAAACCATCAAGGGAATCCCTTTGACACGCAAAATTATAACATGTTTCATTCGCAAACTGTACACCGATACTGGGTTTAATAATGAAACAAAAATATGTCCTTGCAATCACATCACTGAATATATATATATCCCACCAACCTGAAAGGCCATTCTAAATATAGCGCTATCACTTCACAAAGTGTCTTCAGAAACTTTGCCAAGCGTTCACTGAGGCCTTTTTGCGCAAATGGTGTTTTGCGAAACGATAAGTTGCTTCACCAAGAGGATAAAGCTGATGATTTGTGCACACTATTCACGTTACTGATCAGCCAGTTGACACCACATGGTCACCAGCAGGTCAGTCACCAGTATTTTAGAATAAGAAGATATTTGACGTGCAGACAACAGAAGAAGAAACTGACGTCACTGAGGATCAGACTGAAGTTTTTGCTGATCTGCTGCAGTATCGGCGGATGCTGTGGGTGCCATCCGATCCCACTCGCAGGAACAGAAATAAAGAAGGGATATGCTTTGGTAAGTCACCGAGAGGCCACTATTTTTTATGTCAACCAAAGCGACAAACAAAATATTCCTGAAGTAGGCTTTTTGACAAGTCAGTGAAGCTATATTAAGAGCGGCCTTGACTGTGTGCAGGAGATTGAAAGTAAAACCACATCATCTTCAAAACCGTGTTGTTATGACACACACAACAGTGATGTGACCCACACTCTGCAACCCCACCTCAATTCCTTCCGCCAACAGACCACCACAGACAAACTCTGCAGGACCAAAAACTACCATACCATTGTTGGGACGCTGAGTTCATACTGCTTATCTGCTAACAAGGAGAGCCTGGCTGTCCCCTTACTTAGGTCCCAACATGTCCTCGGGTCTCACCCATTGGTCAAACTGCTCCTTCTGTCAAGAATCCCAGCTTTAGGGCAGCCTGTTTCAGCGTCAGCCCTTCCCTGTGCGCCATCTTGGCAATCTGCGTCGCCTTGTCGTACCCTATATGGGGGTTCAAGGCCGTGACCAGCATCAGCGACTTCTTCATCAGACTGTTGATGTTGTCCACGTTGGCCTCGATGCCGGCGACGCAGTAGCGCGTGAAGGAGAGCGAGGCGTCGGCGAGCAGGCGTACGGACTGCAGGACGTTCCTGACGATCATGGGCTTGAAGACGTTGAGCTCAAAATGCCCATTGCTGGCGCCAACAGAGACGGCGACCTGGTTGCCCATCACCTGAGCTGCCACCATGGTCAAGGCTTCGCTCTGTGTGGGGTTCACTTTGCCTGTCACACAAAGAGTTGGCATCCAGGTCACCGCGGGGTCACAACACCTGATGGCAAGGGGAGAAAACCTGATGGATGGGGAGGGAAAAAATTATAAAAACTGATGGCAAGGGGAGATGACTGGATGGCAAGGGGGAAAGAACCTGATGGCAAGGGGAAAAAACCTGATGGCAAGGGAAGAACACCTGATGGCAAGGGGAGAACACCTGATGGCTAGGGGAAAGAAAAGAAAAAAGATGGCTAGGGGAAAGAAAGAAAAAAAAACTGATGGCAAGGGGAGATGACTGGATGGCAAGGGGGAAAACCTGATGCCGAGGGGAGAACACCTGGTGGCAAGGGGAGAACACCTGATGGCAAGAGGAGAAAACCTGATGGCTAGGTGGAAGAAAAAAAAAACTGAGGCAAGGGGAAGAGGAAGGGAACTGATGGCAAGGGGAGAGACTGGATGGCAAGGGGGAAAACCTGATGGCAAGGGGAAAAACCTATGGCAAGGGAGAAAACCTGATGGCAAGGGGGAAAAAACCTGATGGCAAGGGGAGAACACCTGATGGCAAGGGGGGAAACCTGATGGCAAGGGGAAACACCTGATGGCAAGGGGGAAAAACCTGATGGCAAGGGGAGAACACCTGATGGCAAGGGGGAAAAAACTGATGGCAAGGGGAGAACACCTATGGCAAGGGGAAAAAAACCTGATGGCAAGGGGAGAACACCTGATGGCAAGGGGGAAAAAAACTGATGGCAAGGGGAGAACACCTGAGGGGAGAACACCTGATGGCAAGGGGAGAACACCTGATGGCAAGGGGAGAACACCTGGTGGTAAGGGGACAACCAGACTCAGAAAACACAATGCACAGTAATATATTATTTTTTTCTCACAGTAATACTCGGTACCACAGTCTGCCATCCAAGCTAGAGTACCAAGACAAAAGGCCTCAACCCATGTGGTTTTTCTCTCTGCCTACAACACCATGAACAAACAAACAAACAAAAAAAGAGAAAAAAAGAAGATAAGTTTGCAACTTTATTCCCTTTTGAGAGTTTCTCTTCTTCAGTCTCTTCAAACTTCTAACTTCTAGATGCATTCTTTTGGCCTTCATAAGCGCCTCTTATGAGATGGGGTGCCCTAAAATAACACTGTTTCTGGTCACACAAAACAACAAGAACAACAACATGCAAAAAACTAAACACCAAAGTGATTTTGATGCACAGAGAATAGAAAGCAAAAGTACGCCACTGATGAATCACCTGGCATGATGGAACTGCCAGCCTCATTTTCAGGCAGTGAGATTTCTGCCAATCCACAGCGAGGCCCTGAGCCCAGCAGTCGGATGTCGTTGGCGATCTTCATGAGGCTGCAGGCCAGCGTGTTGAGAGCGCCGTGGACCTCCACCAGGGCATCATGGCATGCCAGTGCCTCAAACTTGTTTCTGGCCGTCACAAATGGCAGACCTGCAGGTCAAAAATACAGGAAAGTCATGCCTTTTCCTTTCATTTTCCATATATGCATGTTTATTTTGGCATTTAATTATTTATTTATTTTTTATAAAGACTAACTGAACTCACCTAGGACAGACAGAACATGAACAGACACTGAACATTTTGAGCACAAAATGCTGCTAAACTCAAATAAATGAATAAAATTGGCATCATTCAAAAGTGATCAAATTTGAACAAAGTAGACTGGGTCACTGACCAGTGAAATTGGCAATTTTCTCCACCACCTTCTCAGCAAATCCGACTCTGGTGTTGAGTCCTGTACCGACTGCAGTGCCACCTGTTGGAAAACATCAAGCAGCAGTCAGTGCATCTGCAATGTCCAGCATTACAGCTTGCTTACACTCTACCATGTCCTGGTCCACCATTATGGCTTGCCTACACTCTACCATGTCCTGGTCCAGCATTACAGCTTGCTTACACTCTACAATGTCCTGGTCCACCATTAGGGCCCCTTACCCGTCCTGCCTACATTACTACAAAATGTCCTGGTCCAGCATTACAGCTTGCCCACACTCTACAATGTCCTGGTCCAGCATTACAGCTTGCCTACACTCTACCATGTCCTGGTCCACCATTATAGCTTGCCCACACTCTACAATGTCCTGGTCCAGCATTACAGCTTGCCCACACTCTACAATGTCCTGGTCCAGCATTACAGCTTGCCTACACTCTACAATGTCCTGGTCCAGCATTACGGCATGCCTACATGCTACAGTACCTTTTCTGGTCTCATTACACTATGGCAGGTAATGGAAAACCCACATACAAAACATTCAGAAGTCTGGCTGAAGTCACATGACTCTACAACCAAAATCATCACATGGACTCTACAACCAAAAACATCACATGGACTCTACAACCAAAAACATCATGGACTCTACAACCAAAAACATCATGTGGACTCTACAACCAAAATCATCACATGGACTCTACAACCAAAAACATCACATGGATGCTACAACCAAAAACATCACATGGACTCTACAACCAAAAACATCACATGGACTCTACAACCAAAAAATTCTCATGGACTCTACAACCAAAAACATCATATGGACTCTACAAAAAAAAAACATCACATGGACTCGACAACCAAAAACATCACATGGACACTACAACCAAAAACATCACATGGACTCGACAACCAAAAACATCACATGGACTCTATAACCAAAAACATCACATGGACTCTACAACCCAAAACATAATGTGGACTCTACAACCAAAAACATCACATGGACTCGACAGCCAAAAACACCACATGGACTCTACAATCAAAAACATCATGTGGACTCGACAACCAAAAACATCACATGGACTCGACAACCAAAAACATCATGTGGACTCTACAACCAAAAACATCACATGGACACTACAACCAAAAACATCACATTGACACTACAACCAAAAACATCATGTGGACTCTACAACCAAAAACATCACATGGACTCTACAACCAAAAACATCGCAAGGACACTACAACCCAAAACATCACACTGATGCTCCAACCAAAAACATCACATGGACTCTACAATCAAAAACATCACACAGACTTTACAACTGAAAATGTCATATGGACTCTGTAACCCAAAACATCACATTAAAGGAGATTCCAAGTGGAGAAGAATTGTGGGCACTATTGGCAGGAAAAGGACATGGAAAAACAAACAAAAAACAAACAAAACGAAGACTCACAGCAGGTTTTTATTTATGGTCTAATTTGCAAAACATTTCTCTTTAAAAGTGCAAACATATGACTGTGAATGCTGGCAACTTTTGAATCTTTCATCAGTGATCAAATACCTACAGCCAGTTCATACCAACAGTTAATTCACACACATAGCCAGTTCATATCAACTGCCAGTTCAATACTGATAGCCAGTCCTTACCTATAGCCACCTCAACTCAATAGTTCATGCTGACAGCCAGTTTATTCAATTCATATTAACACTGTAACAGCCAATTCACACGAACAGTTCATAATGATAGCCTGTTCACATCAATACCTGGTTCATACCAATAGCCGGTTCATACCAACAGATGGTTCATACCAACCGCCAGTTCATACCAAAACCAGTTCCTACTGATAGCCAGTTCATAATGATAGCCACTAAGCCAGTTCATGCCAATAGCCAGCTAATACTGATAGCTAGTTCATACACACAGCCACTAATCCAGTTCATACCAATAGCCAGGTCATGCTAATAGCCAGTTCAAGCTAACAGCCAGTTCATAGTGATAGCCAGTTCATGCTGATAGCCAGTTCCTACCAATAGCCACTAAGCCAGTTCATACCAATAGTCAGGTCATGCCGATAGCCAGTTCAAGCCAATAGTCAGTTCCTACTGATAGCAAGTTCCTACTGATAGCCAGTTCCTACTGATAGTCAGTTCCTGCTGATTGCCAGTTCCTACCGATAGCCAGTTCATACTAACAGCCAGTTCCTACTGATTGCCAGTTCCTACTGATAGCCGGTTCCTGCTAATAGCCAGTTCCTACCGATAGCCAGTTCATACCAATAGCCAGGTCATGCCGATAGCCAGCTCAAGCCAATAGCCAGTTCCTACTAATAGCCAGTTCCTACTAATAGCCAGTTCCTGATGATTGCCAGTTCCTACTGATAGCCAGTTCCTACTGATAGCCAGTTCCTGCTGATAGCCAGTTCCTGCCAACAGCCAGTTCATGCTCATAGCCTGTTCCTACCAATAGCCAGTTCCTGCCAATAGCCAGTTCCTACCAATAGCCAGTTCATACCAATAGACAGTTCATACCGATAGCCAGTTCCTACTGAGAGCCAGTTCATACCAACAGACAGTTCCTACCGATAGCCAGTTCATAGAGACGCGGCAGCACAGCCTCCACTC
The DNA here is from genome assembly GCA_018857735.1 of Alviniconcha marisindica. NCBI lineage: Eukaryota > Metazoa > Mollusca > Gastropoda > Provannidae > Alviniconcha > Alviniconcha marisindica. Next base: position 1,025,185 of record JABMCL010002828.1, on the reverse strand, counting down.
GCTCCAGGCCAGCCTGCACCTGGTGTGCATAGCCACTGAACTCCTGCCCCAGAGTCAGCGGTACTGCGTCCTGCAACACACAGCTTCAGCACTCAACAACACTCCAATGATTCCTAGTTGTGCATTCCACAACACACAGCTTCAGCACTCAACAACACTCCAATGTTTCCTTGTTGTGCATTCCACAGCACACAGCTTCAGCACTCAACACTGTAGTTTATCCTACAGCAGCACAAGTCTTCAGCACTCAACGCTGTATTCTTTATCCTACAGCAGCACAAGTCTTCAGCACTCAACGCTGTATTCTTTATCCTACAGCAGCACAAGTCTTCAGCACTCAACACTGTATTCTTTATCCTACAGCAGCACAAGTCTTCAGCACTCAACGCTGTATTCTTTATCCTACAGCAGCACAAGTCTTCAGCACTCAACACTGTTAACTATCTATATCCTGCAGCAGCGCAAGTCTGCAGCACAAGTCTACAGCACTCAGCACTGTTAACTGCCTGTATCCCTGCAGCAGCACGTCTACAGCACTCAACACTGTTAACTGTCTATATCCCGCTGTTAACTGTCGGTATCCTGCAGCAGCACAAGTCTACAGCACTCAACACTGTTAACTGTCTAAATCCTGCTGTTAACTGTCTGTATCCTGCAGCAGCACAAGTCTTCCACAATCAACACTGTTAACTGTCTGTATCCTGAAGCAGCACAAGTCTACAGCACTCAACACTGCTAACTGTCTTTATCCTACAACAGCACAAGTCTACAGAAGTCAACACTGTTAACTGTCTGGATCCTGCAGCTGCATAGGTCTCCAGCACTCAGCACTGTTAACTGTCTATATCCTCAAAAATGTTAACTGTTTTGCCTCTTACAAAGCAAGTCTTTAGCACAGCCTACACCTTCTGCATCTTTCAGAATGTTATAAATATTATTAGTTATTACAACAACAAAAATACAAGTTTTTTGCTCTCGCTCAACCCACTGCTTAAAAGTTATGAGTTGTTATTCTAAAAGATGGGGGGGGGGGGGTGGTGCTATTACTATTTACACTATTAGTGCAAATAAAACAGTTTACAAGGCAGTCTAAGACCAAAAAAATACAAGCTTTTCCTACAGTTCAAACTACTGCCTTATCATAAAACAAGTTATTTTTTTACTGTCAAACAAGAACGCAAGTTTTTGCTGACGTTTAAACAGCAGCTTATAAAACAATGTGGGGTGCACATTCACAGTTCAACTACAGCTTTACTAGCTTTTTTCACTACAGTTCAAGCTACTAATTATTAAAAAACCAAGAAAGCTTTTTGCTTTGACACAGCACAGCGTACTTAAAAACCAAGTAAAAACAACGTCCAAAATCCCACATAATGAACTGAGTTTTAGCCACCACCTGTAAATGAGTGCGTCCAATCTTGACTATGTCCTTGAACTCTTGCGTCTTGATCTGCAGCGTGTTGCCCAGTGAGATGAGGTTGGGCTTCAGCAGGTGGTCGATCTCCTGAGCCACTGCTATGTGCATGGCCGTTGGGAAGGTGTCGTTGGAGCTCTGCAAAAGATACAGAATACTGAGGCTAGAACATAACTAACCAGCTCTGCAAAAGACACAGAAGACTGAGGCTAGAACATAACTAACCAGCTCTGCAAAAGATACAGAATACTGAGGCTAGAACATAACTAACCAGCTCTGCAAGATACAGAATACTGAGGCTAGAACATAACTAACCAGCTCTGCAAAAGATACAGAATACTGAGGCTAGAACATAACTAACCAGCTCTGCAAGATACAGAATACTGAGGCTAGAACATAACTAACCAGCTCTGCAAAAGATACAGAAGACTGAGGCTAGAACATAACTAACCAGCTCTGCAAAAGATACAGAAGACTGAGGCTAGAACATAACTGGTTAGGTCTGCAAAAGACACAGAAGACTGAGGCTAGAACATAACTGGTTAGGTCTGCAGAAGACTGAGGCTAGAACATAACTAGTTAGGTCTGCAAAAGATACAGAAGACTGAGGCTAGAACATAACTGGTTAGGTCTGCAAAAGATACAGAAGACTGAGGCTAGAACATAACTAACCAGCTCTGCAAGATACAGAATACTGAGGCTAGAACATAACTAACCAGCTCTGCAAAAGATACAGAATACTGAGGCTAGAACATAACTGGTTAGGTATGCAAGACACAGAATACTGAGGCTAGAACATAACTAACCAGCTCTGCAAGATACAGAATACTGAGGCTAGAACATAACTGGTTAGGTCTGCAAAAGACACAGAAGACTGAGGCTAGAACATAACTGGTTAGGTCTGCAAAAGACACAGAAGACTGAGGCTAGAACATAACTAACCAGCTCTGCAAAAGACACAGAAGACTGAGGCTAGAACATAACTGGTTAGGTCTGCAAAAGACACAGAAGACTGAGGCTAGAACATAACTGGTTAGGTCTGCAAAAGACACAGAAGACTGAGGCTAGAACATAACTAACCAGCTCTGCAAAAGATAAAGAAGACTGAGGCTAGAACACAATTAACAAGATCTTCAAAAGACACAGAAGACTGAGGCTAGAACATAATTAGCCCTCTTCATGTGGAACCTGTCTCCATCATCTCCTTTAGTGGTGGACTCTGTGCCTAGCTCTTCACATGGCTGTTGGAAAGCAAGTGAGTGAGAGAGAGCAAGTGAGCAAGAGAGTGAGCAAGTGAGAGAGTGAGCCAGTGAAAGGGAGCAAGTAAGAGAGTGAGCAAGCGAGAGAGAGCAAGTAAGAGAGTGAGTGAGAGAGAGCAAGCGAGCAAGAGAGTGAGCAAGTGAGAGAGTGAGCCAGTGAAAGGGAGCAAGTAAGAGAGTGAGCAAGCGAGAGAGAGCAAGTAAGAGAGTGAGTGAGAAAGAGCAAGTGAGTAAGAGAGTGAGTGAGTGAGAGAGAGAGAGTAAGAGAGCGAGCAAGTGAGAGAGAGCAAGTGAGTAGGAGAGTGAGCGAGTGAGAGAGAACAAGTGAATAAGAGAGTGAGTGAGTGAGAGAGAGCACGTGTGTAAGAGAGTGAGTGAGTGACAGCAAGTGAGTAAGAGAGTGAGTGAGTGAGTGAGAGAGCAAGAGAGTGAGTGATTGATTGATTGATTGATTGATTGAACTTTATTTCTCAACGGTGAAGATATTAGCACAAAGGCTGACTCACATATCTGCCGCTGCTACAGTACTACTAATAACCAAGACATTCACAGTTAAATATTATTACAGAAGGCTATAGACAAATACAGCATCAGTAAAAATAAAAAGAACAATTAATAAAATAATAATAATAATAACAACAACAACACAGTGAGTGAGAGAGAGCAAGAGAGTGAGTGAGTGAGAGAGCAAGTGAGTAAGAGTGAGAGAGAGAGAGACCAAGTGAGTAAGAGAGTGAGCGAATGAGAGAGAACAAGTGAGTAAGAGAGTGAGCGAGCGAAAGAGAACATGAGAGAGAGATCTGCACATATTAGTCTGCCTGACCAACTGCCTTTTTGTTGACGGCCTCATGCACACAAACCCTGAAGCACACAACAACAGACAACCTGTACACTTGACCTGGCCTGACCTGACTCATGTTGACATGGTCGTTGGGGTGGACAGGTGTCTTGGACCCAAGCTCACCACCCAGCATGGCGATGGCACGGTTGCTGATCACCTCGTTCACATTCATGTTGGTCTGGGTTCCGGACCCTGTCTGCCACACCACCAAAGGGAAGTGATCGTCCAGCTCACCTGCGATCACCTGCACATGAAACAAAATATAGAACACCTGTACACAAAACTAGCACCTGTACACAAAACAAACACAAGCACACAAAATAGACACATGCACTCAAAACAAACTCCTGTTCACGAAACAGACACATGCACACAAAATAAATACCTGTACACAACACAAAATTTGCATACAAAACAAACACCTGGACATAAAACAAACACCTGCATTCAAAAGAAACATCTGCACACAAACCAAGCTCATAGTTCAGGAGCTGTGTGAGAGTCGAGGTGGCCGTCCTGGGCTGTCCGTCCTAACAAGCCTTCTGGTTTCCGTGGACGTAAAGCTATATTGAACCATGCTTCGGCATTGGTCTCAGCTTGTCCCTAATATGTCAACTGACATCTGAGGACATTAAGCAACACTACCTACCTACCCAAACCAAGCATCTGTACGCAAAACAAACACCTGCCCACCAAACACTGTTTGCAAAACAAACACCTGCACACAAAACAAGCACCCAGACACACAAAACACATCTGCATACAAATAATACTTAACAGTACCCATACACAAAACAAACACTTGTACAAAAAACAATAATAATAATGATAATAATTAAAGTATTTATAAAGTGCAAAATATTCTCTGTAGAGACTATTCTAAGCACATAAACGCACACATGCACACAGGCACCTGCATACACAAGTATACTGACTATACACAACTTAATCTACACACAACTTAAACAGACAAGAAGCAAAAACTATCACCAGGACCATCACTAACCTCTTTTGCCGCTTTCACAATGGTGTTGGCTATTGCATCATCCAATCCAAACTCACGATTGACTTCTGCTGCACACATTTTCAGGATCCCAAAGGCACGGATGACAGGGATCTAAAAGCAAAAACAAGACATGCGTAATCCCTGGGGTGGGGAAGGGGCAGGAATAGGTCAGATGGTAGAGTGTATAACTGAAAAGCCAAGCGCCATACTGATGTGGGTTCGAGTCCCTGGTGCATCAATCAATTTTTCTCCCACAGTGCAGACTCTCTTACAGTGACCTTACCGCCTCTGCGTGCAATTGCCTGCATGAATATCTGTGCACACATTAAAAATCCCAGATGCTGGCAGCCTTAACATTGTCTGGACGCAGGAAAATACTACACACACTGATAGGAATGGGTAGCGCTGCTCTTGTGGCATCTGCGCCTTACCCAGGTAATGGGTAAGGCAGCCCAAATTTCCTGCAAGTTTCAAAGAAGTACTGAGAAAAAAAGAAGAAGAAGAAGATAGGACTGGTGATGGAAATGATACAGGCGTCCATTTATTAGCATCAGCATGGTTAACAAGCCATGTATATTGTTTATTGCTCTTGAAAAGCTGGACAATTTCTGTAGCTAGCTTTGTGCTGGGGTAAAAAAAATCAAACATTTCAGCTGTATTATAAAAAAATTAAAAAAGAAGAAAGAAAAGAAGTGAATCCTGTACATTAACTTGTCATCAACTCACAGGCATGCGTTCCGACTCGTCTCCAATGGAGAAGTTGATAATGGCCCTTGCTGTGTTGGCGCCAAAGTACTTGTCCCTGGGCACAGAAATCTCCCCAAATGCATCTGTCTCAGAGCGATACTCCTCCTGCTTGAACACGGGGGCTTCCATCTGAAACAGATTGAAATTCAAAATCATTCCAAGCACAAGCTGCTTTGGTGTTTGTTGGCTGTTGAGTTCAAGAGAACTGCTGGAATAATTATTATCAAAGTACTGCTCATACTAGAAACCTGGGGGAATTTCTGAGCTGCAGGAAAACAAAGAGTAAAGAGAGTTGTACAATACTTTCACTAGTTCAAGTAGGGAGTAAACTTTAGATTTAGCCCCCCCCCCCCCCCCCCCCACACACACACACATATAGACAATAAAAACAAGTTAATAATGATAATCTTAAAAGCAGCTGTGAAACTGAAAGGTGGCAAAATCTCATCTTGTTGACTTCACTATGACTATGGCCATCCCAACACAAGAAAGAGAGATCTTAAACTTAAAGCTAATAAATTATTAAATGCACTTAAGACAGTCATTCAAAAAAGTGACTAGCTTACCTGAACATTGGTTAATCTCTCTCTCTCTCTCTCTCTCTCTCTCTCTCTCTCTCTCTCTCTCTCTCTCTCACACACACACACACACACACACACACACACACACACCACACACACACACACACACACACAATCACACATATACATTACATACACAGTGGCACACACACACACACACACACACACACACACACCATGTTAGTATTATTTATTACAAATCAATATTAGTATATAAATAAAATATTACTAATTATACACTAGTAACAGAGTGTAATACTAATAAGAACAGTGAAAGTAATATATTCAACAGAGCCACTAATGAGAAGAAGCAGAACTAGAAACACACTCATGAAAACATGAGAGTTGAAAGCACCAAAACCAACTCTCAGTGAAGTCTAACACACCATTCCATTACCGGAGTAATTCAACTGGCCTAAGGCTAATACATCTTGAAAAATTATGTCTTTTGAGTTTGACCTAAACCCATCTGACCTAATCCTGCTCGACCTTTTTGAAGTGAAGTGAGTTTGTTGCATTGAGTTGTCCCATTCAACCCAATACAGTAATAGTTGAATAATTCAACACAAAGCAAAATAAGCAACACAAAGCAAAATAAGCTGCAGCACACTCTCTCTCTCTCTCTCTCTCTCTCTCTCTCGACTCATTAAATTAGTCTCAAACATCACAAAATTGAGCAAGATCTATATTGAGCCGTGACATTTTTGACAAGGGTCACCCCGAAGCAGCAGCAGCAGCAGAACTACGACTGTAGAAGACACTCAAGCAAGCACATGCTTTACCATCACACATCACTATGATCATGCATAATTTATATTAAACGTGGGCACCTAACGCACTAAACTTTTGACCAGTGCATCACCTGTACACTATGATTTGACCCAGACACACTGCAACTAAGCAGAATGTGGCCATTACAATACGGATCTGCGGTCACTGTGTCAGTCGCACTGTTGTGTCAGTGCACTGTCACAGGCTCTTAATTTTGTTTTATCTGTGTGCGTGTTACAGTCGATTATCAATGGTTGTGACCCTCTGATGTAGCACTGTGACTATCAGTGAGTGACTGTGTCAGTGTGTCAATGTGACCCAATGGGATTTTAGCAACCAAGCTTAAACTAGTAGTAGTAACAGAAATTACATTTTAACTAGTACAGTAGTAGTACTAGTAGTAACAGAAATGACATTTTACAGGCCAAGTATGACTATGATCCCCCAAGGCTAAAGCAGTAAATCACTAAATGTTGAAAGTTTCATTCACACTGACTGATGCATGCCCATAAGAGTTAATATGTAATTGTAAATTGAAAACAGTGCCAGAAACGACTTTCACTTTCAGTGAAGTCTGGCATATATATATATATAATTATTATTATTCCATTACTGTAGAGGGGCCACTTGACCTAATCCCCCTTGACCTATTGCAACTCAACAGTTGAGTTGCAATAGGTCAAGAGGGATTAGGTCAAGTCAACCTGATCCTGCTCAACTCAGAAAAAAAGCAAGTCTGTTGATTTACAACAATCACAATGCAAGTTCAATTCAACCTAATAACAGCAATATACAGCACAGCCCTCACCCCCAAATAAAACATTAAAAGCTCTCCCTGTTTCAAATAGCAGAAATTCAATTTCAAAAACATTATTTCTACATCATATATTTTTCATATTTTTGAGTTTGTTTGTTTTTTTTATCAAAATTTTTAAAACAGACAAAACAAAAAACAACCAAAAGTACTTCATAACTGCATCATAGATTAATAGTAATTGTAAATTGAAAACAGTGCAGAAACGATTTACTTTAGTGAAGTCTGGCATATATATATATATAATTATTATTATTCCATTACTGTAGAGGGGCCACTTGACCTAATCCCCCTTGACCTATTACAACTCAACAGTTGAGTTGCAATAGGTCAAGAGGGATTAGGTCAAGTCAACCTGATCCTGCTCAACTCAGAAAAAAAGCAAGTCTGTTGATTTACAACAATCACAATGCAAGTTCAATTCAACCTAATAACAGCAATATACAGCACAGCCCTCACCCCCAAATAAAACATTAAAAGCTCTCCCTGTTTCAAATAGCAGAAATTCAATTTCAAAAACATTATTTCTACATCATATATTTTTCATATTTTTGAGTTTGTTTGTTTTTTTAATCATAAATTTTTAAAACAGACAAAACCAACAAAACAACAACAAAATGTTGACTGTCAACTGATGATGATGAAGTGATGCTTAATGTCCTCAGATGTCAGTTGACATATTAGGGACAACTGTCAACTGATACTGACATTTGATATTAATATTACTGAGATCAAAATCTGAAATTATATTGTGCATGATTAATATAATGCAATGAAATAAAAACAAAAATAGCATCAATAACATTAGAATTTAGACTAGCAGTAGCACTGACGGTTACTGGTCCACAGGCGAGCTCTGTCAATCTGTGGCGCCGAGCCAATTTAACAAAGTCTGATTTACACAAACTGACATGGAAATGCTACCACTAGTACCACTACTAACTAGTACAAATTAGTAACTACTAACTAGTACTAGTACTAGTAGTACTCTAACTGAGTCAAAATGTAAATTGTAACTGAAATGCTGTCATTCTACAAGCACATATATAATGTTTACACACACACATACTGGTACTGTAGGTAGTGGGTTGCTCAGTGTTTGGCACCATTGTGCAGTGTCCATCACAATTTCATTCCTCTCTTTGGGAAGAACGGAGCTGAGCTTCTTGCGTTCCCTGTAGAGGATGGACTTCAAGTTTTGGAACGATGGTGTTGATCCTGCAGCCTCCGTATCAGCAGCATCTTCCGATTCAAATACCTGGCTGTACAGGCGTTTGATGGGTTGGTGCACCGCAAGTTTTACTGCTGTTTTCAGTTCTCCAAGTTTCTTCATCTTGATGATTTTTGCCTTGTGGGAGTTATGGTTGTGGTGTGCTTTTGTACAGTCAAGAATCTTGTCAGTCTCAGAATCAGTACTGACTGTTGCCTTGCAGATTCCTCTGTCAGAGCACCTCCAAAATACTCTGTTCCCAACTTTTCGGTTGACAATAAACATAAACCCATCAAGAGTTAAATAACGTCCACCACTTCTGGTAGGCACAAACTCTGCTGCCATTTTGACGTCCTTTTTGAGGCTTTCTTCTTCTTCTTCTCCTTCCAATAATATCCAGGATCAATGTCTGATCATTACTGATATTTATGGTGTGCGAGAAAAAGTTTTTTTCACTAGCTGTTTTGGACTGCACTTGAGAAATATTTTATATTGTAAATTATCAGTATTATTATTATTGAGAAATTATGCTCAGCAAGTCCATACACTTTCTTATAAATAATCCAGTTTTTGTAACAGTCTAACACTCATTTTGTCATAATGTGTGTACTGTAATTGCAAACAGCACTAGTCTTCTTCTTCTTCTTCCATAAAGCGGCCAGTGGCAGTTTCACTATCACTGTATGAGTGTATCAGTAATCAGATTAAACATAGCCTGAAACAGCAAAAGTTTTTTTTTTTAAATCTGGTCACATACCCAGCTTAAAAACTATGCACTGAGTACTTTGCTAAACACTTTCAACTCTGAGGTCACCGGTGCACAAATGAGTGATGAGGCTTCAGCGCCGACCTGGTCCGGGAGTCAGTCCTGCCTGTAGTATTCTTCAAACTGTTGGTGAGTGATGTCTGCAGGAACGTGGCGTTGACAGCATCAGGTGGCAATGTATTCCAGCTGTAAGCAACACTGAAGGAAACGAAATTTGGATGCAGGCTTGTCAGCAACTTAAACGTCTTCAGGTTGTATTCATACTAGAGATTGTTCATTTTGTTGTTTAGCTGACACAAACGGCATCACTAGCTTACCGCACGAATTTAAAATGTTACAGACAGTTTCTAAAAGACTATTATGGCATTACATCCAGTAAGCACACACACAAAATCGGTGTTACTATTAGGTCGAGCGGGATTAGGCTTAGTGGGCTCCATATGCCGCCATTTTGCTCGCGGCGAGATCAAACGAGATCAAAGGGTAGGTCGAGCGGGATTTAGGTTAAGTGGGACGCCCCTCCCAATTACCATCTTCCAAAATGTAAACCAAGCGAGGTATTTTCAGCGGTGCCTTTGTAAGTTGACTGTGTGGGCCGGTCGTCCTTCTGCTGTCCTACAAAACGGTGTCACTAAATACCTTGACGACACACAGGCCGCGAAACTACACGTGTTCTTGTTGACACGAAATAAGGCAAAAGTTTTCTTTTCTTCGGCCACGTAAGAGCGTGCAGGGGACACAACTAAAGGCTGTAAAATAATTCGTCTGCAAACACT
>JABMCL010002828.1:997500-1010000 GCA_018857735.1 Alviniconcha marisindica | reverse complement strand
GCAACGTTGGGGACACGCCTGAGAGGCACTACCATCGACTGGAACAACTCAGAACAGGAAATAGCTAGTAGCAAGACGTTAGAAAGTTTTAACTAAGACACAAATCTCTCGCTGCCCCTGAAACATCGGGTGCTCCCCCCTTGTCCGCTGAGGCTATAACCCAAGATCGGGTCCTGTCAGCGTATCGTGAGCCGGTGTGGCCTAGCGGTAAGGCGTTAGGCTGGTAAGCGGAAGGACCTCGGTTCGATACCGCTTCGGCTCTCCTTTCTCTTCAGAAAGGCCGTGGTTTGTGGACACTGTCTTGTGACTTTGTCCATCACTTCCTACTGAAACATTAAAATGGCTCTCATCGCTGCCCATCTTAATGCAGGAATCATTCTGGTGGCGACAGTGTAGCGATAGGTATATAATCTCCCTCTTCCCCCATCTCCTTTCCCCCCCCCCCCCCCCCCCTTCTCCCCGTCCCTAATAAGCCTTGCGGTTTCTGTGGACGTTAAGCACAATGTTTACTAGTCAGCGTATCTCATAGTTCAGGAGCTGTGTGAGAGTCGAGGTGGCCGTCCTGGGCTGTCCGTCCTAACGAGCCTTCTGGCTTCCGTGGACGTAAAGATTTATTGAACCATGCTTCGGCATTGATCACAGCTTGTCCCTAATATGTCAGCCGACATCTGAGGACATTAAGCAACACTTCATCAACGTCAGCGTATCGCACTCACACAAGTTGTAGTGCGCATCAAGATCAAAATCAAGATCAAGATCAAGAGAGACGGGCTGAAGCGAAAAAAATGTTTATTTTCCGGACGCATATAGATACCATCTTGAACTGAACTGAAGTGTTGAAGAATATCGGTGCTAATATTTTGTCATCATCACTGACTGCCCGCTGGAGGGTCCGGGTCGAGGTGGCACCGGACGAACGGGAGGTGGAGTTCCTGGCCCACCCCCTCGTCTGACACCCCCCTGAGAGCTCAAATTGTATGTGACGGCAACACGAGGCTGCTCGATCGCCATGGCAGCACGAGCCTCGTTGTCGAGGTTGTCATTGCCGGTGGCCGCGTCACTTCCGGCGGCGTGCTCATGGCGGCCTCCGATTGGACAGCCGGGTAGCGAGAATGGAAGCTGTGGCAAGGACAGGAGATCGGCCTTGCGGAGATGGAAGACGTCCAGGAGAATCAGCAAGATCCAGAAGAGCCAGCTGATCCACACTCCTGCCTGTTTGCAGTTACCATGTAGAAGATTTAAATAAAAAGTTAAGATGAAATGGTGAGCTAGAATAAAGAAATACATATTAAAGAAGAAGAAGAAAGCTCAAAGCAAAATAACCATTATCTTTGTTTGGTTTGAGGTATGTGCGTGTGTGTGTGTGTGTGTGTGTGTGTGTGTGTGTGTGTGTGTGTGTGCCCGAGAGAGAGAGAGAGAGAGAGAGAGAGAGAGAGAGAGGGGAGAGAGAGAGAGAGAGGCAGAGAGAGAGAGGCAGAGAGAAAAGAGAGAGAGAGAGAGAGAGAGAGAGAGAGAGAGAGAGAGAGAGGCAGAGAGAGAGAGAGAAGGACAAACAGAGACAAACAAGACAGATATTGCCCCAGTCCACTGCTTCCGTGGAAAAAAAAATTCTTCTATTAAATTGTGTAACACACCTCAGCGATGTTAAGACGCTGGTAGTAGTTTTTCAAGAAGCTGTTGGTGGCCGTACTGAAGATGTCCAGATCCCCACACCTGCAAGGCACACTGGGTGAGCGCACATCGTCAACGGCAACAAAGCAAAAGGTGAGCTAACAGCTGTGTTCGCCAGTGGTTTATGGACACCACGCTGAGGGCATAACAAATTAAAATTGAAAGTAAACAGTGACTTGGGAAGGGGGACGGGGGCGGGGGTGGGCGTAACATCAACCAGCTGATTTGAACTCAGTGGTGTGTGTGTGTGTGTGTGTGTGTGTGTGTGTGTGTGTGTGTGTGTGTGTGTGTGTGTGTGTGTACGTCTGTGTGTGTGGGGTGTGTGTTTTGTGTGTGTGTGTGTGTGTGTGTGTGTGTGTGTGTGTGTGTGTCGTGTGTGGTGTGTGTGTGTGTGTACTGCCTGTGTGTGTGGTGTGTGTTGTGTGTGTGTGTGTGTGTGTGTGTGTGTGTGTGGTGTGTGTGTGTGTGTGTGTGGTGGTGTGTGTGTGTTGTTGTGGGTTTGTAGAGAATGACAGAGAGACAGAGAAAGACAGAGACGAGAGAGAGAGACAGACAGAGACAGGACAGACAGACAGACAGAGAGAATGGTCAATGTGTGTCTGAGAAGGTGTGTGTGTGGGGGGGGGGGGCTGATGATCCCTCAGTCTCCAGTGTCCAAGCCGGTGCTAGTTAATGTGTGAAGCGAGTGCGTGAGTCAGCGAATGATGAAAAAGCATTACTTATCAGCATGCGGGTGAAACACCTCCGAGCACATGACGCTGAAGCCGTGGGAAATGATGCCACCGGAAACCAACGTCAGAAAACAGGCGATGACGTCAGTGACGGTACACGCAATAAGAAATACTTTGTGTGACAACCAGCTGTAAAAGAAAGAAAAAAAGGGGGTGGGGGTGGGGGGTGGGGGGGGGGGGACGGGGAGCGGGATGGGTCTGTTTTAATAACTGGCAGGTTTTATGGCATTGTGCAAGAGACGAACTGTTCATAATGACCGAATCAAATGAAACATGGTATATAGGCTAATTGTAATGAGCGACATGGCTAAACAGCACATAAAAAGCGTTTATAAAGCTGTGCTCCTGAACAAATCCCACCCGTCAGCAATAAAGTGAACAAAACAAACTGAGAACCCTTCACCCTTACAAACAGTCTGTTTCTGTTTGGTTTAAACAGTTTTATTAACGAAAGCTTACCAGTATACACACCCGTGTTACCGCAGTAGCACGTAAAAGACCCCGGTCATTCTGCCAAAAGCGCAGGTGGCAGGTTACAGCTAAACACGCATACACCTTACGTATGTATGTGGCTTTGCATGAAGTGACATGGAGCATGGTTTGTATGGTGTACACAGAACTTGCGCCGAGACGGCAGCAGTTTCATGTGGCACCAGCCATGCCAGCGCTGTAAGTATACCACTTTGGTGGATATTTTAAAAAAAAAAACAAAAAACGCGCTCTAAAAAAGCTCTTCACTCATGTAGAATCACATGCGAGCGCAGTGAGTCTGCTCGAGAGCGGAGAATAGCGCTATACAAAAGCGATCAATAATATAATAATAATATACAATACAATATTTCCTTGAGCGTCAAACAAGTAAACTTATATGAGATGCTCTATATAGTAAACGTATGATGTAGTGGGTAGGCTAACATTATAACAATATATTTTCAAAAAGAGAGAGAGAGAGAGAGAGAGAGAGAGAGAGAGAGAGAGAGAGAGAGAGAGAGAGAGAGAGAGAGAGAGAGAGAGGGGGGGGAAGGAATGGTCTGTTTCTGTTTGTTCATTTCTGCAATTTAAATTTACATTTGAGCGCTCGGGGCGACCCCACATATATAATTATGTTCGCATAAGTTTTTATAATGCCGCCATTGAAACACTATTCCTGTATATATATATATATATAGGAACAACGAACGACAATCCATACTTACTCATTGCTCAGAACGCCTCTCAAAATGACAATGACAAGCACGGCCTTCCCCACGCAGAAGAACAGATGGAAGATGGTTGCTATGGCAATAGGGTACGAGCACACCAAGTCGGGTCCGTAGGCCCTGCGGTCTGCGTACAGTAGGCACCTCCCTCCTGTTGAACTCTGCAAGGACAAGCAGTGTAACTCTGCAACTCTGCAAGGACAGGCAGTGTAACTCTGCAACTCTGCAAGGACAGGCAGTGTAACTCTGCAAGGACAAGCAGTGTAACTCTGCAAGGACAATCAGTGTGACTCTGCAAGGACAAGCAGTGTGACTCTGCAAGGAGTGTAACTCTGCAAGGACAAGCAGTGTGACTGCAAGGATAAGCAGTGTGACTCTGCAAGGACAAGCAGTGTAACTCTGCAACTCCGCAAGGACAAGCAGTGTAACTCTGCAACTCTGCAAGGACAGGCAATGTAACTCTGCAACTCTGCAAGGACAGGCAGTGTAACTCTGCAAGGACAGGCAGTGTAACTCTGCAAGGACAGGCAATGTAACTCTGCAACTCTGCAAGGACAGGCAGTGTAACTCTGCAACTCTGCAAGGACAAGCAGTGTGACTCTGCAAGGACAAGCAGTGTAACTCTGCAACTCCGCAAGGACAGGCAATGTAACGCTGCAACTCTGCAAGGACAGGCAATGTAACTCTGCAACTCTGCAAGGACAGGCAGTGTAACTCTGCAACTCGGCAAGGACAAGCAGAGTAACTCTGCAACTCTGCAAGGACAGGCAATGTAACTCTGCAACTCTCGAACTCGAACTCGAACTCGAAAACTTTATTTTCCAAGGATTGTAGTTTAGGTTCATTTAGACCTGTCTAACAACTAGTCCTTGCTAAACTACTGAATAAGTGAACAATGGAGAAACAATTATATGAAAACAAAAACAACAAAAAACTAACTTTACAAACTCGATTAATATTTAAACATGATAAACAATATACAAACAAATAGAATATAACACTACCCTATTAATAGTAATAAACATACAAGAACAGCAACATCATTGAAAATACTGTGAGAGAGCGAGAGAACGAGAGAACTCGAACTCGAAAACTTTATTTTCCAAGGAATGTAGTTTAGGTTCATTTAGACCTGTCTAACAATTAGTCCTTGCTAAACTACCGAATAAGTGAAAAATAAAAATAATTATATAAAAAATAAAAAATAAAATGTTTTACAAACTCGATTAATATTTAAACAGGATAAACAATACATAAACAAACAAAATATAATACTACCACTATTAATAGTAATAAACATACAGGAACAGCAAAATCATTGAAAATACTTTGAAATGACAATGAATAAATAAGATGTATACATAGCAAAAATGGTGTTGACATATCTCGCAATTATTTGTAAATCATGAAAACATATCATGGCTCAGTGGTACAAGGTGGTTGGGGGTTGGTGGGGGGGGGGGGGGGAGCAAGAAAAAAAGCATGTAGATCAGATCATAAATCACAGTCGGCAATGCTGCATTCACTCACACACAGATATGCACACACACACACACACACACACACACACCACACACACACACACACACACACACACACAGAGCGCGGTAGCAACAGTAAATCACTTTTCAGCGATGTGATAAACGATGATACCGGCATCTGTATAGCATAAGCTGTCTTATACGGTTGTGTTAAGGTGCTCACGGAGGTTTCTCTTGAAGGAGCTGAGTGAGTGACATGATCTGAGGTGCACTGGAAGACTATTCCAAAACAGGGCACCAGAAAAGGCCAGCTTGTTTTGAATAAATCTATTCTTGGCTTTGGTAACTGAAGGTAGTTGTTTCTGGAGCTAGAGTGGGGAGCTTTGTACAAGCTAGATATGTACACTGGCGCATTGTTGGTAAGTGCCCTATACATAAAAAACACCCTTGTTGTAGTCCAGTTGTTTGTGAAGGTTCAATATTCCTATTTATTCAGTTTCTGGTCAGTGGTTAGATTTTTATCTGGAAGGATTAGCTTTCCGGACCTTCTTAGTAGAGAATTTAATCGTTTTTTGAGAGCATCACTACAGCCGCCCCACACTACGGATGCGTAATCAGTGTGGGATTTAATTGAAGAAAAGCTGCAAGGACAAGCAGTGTAACTCTGCAACTCTGCAAGGACAAGCAGTGTAACTCTGCAACTCTGCAAGGACAAGCAGTGTAACTCTGCAAAGACAAGCAGTGTAACTCTGCAAAGACAAGCAGTGTAACTCTGCACTGACAAGTATTGTAACTCTGCAAGGACAAACAGTGTAACCTTGCAACTCTGCAAGGACTAGCAGTGTAACTCTGCAACTCTCCAAGAACAAGCAGTGTAACTCTGCAACTCTGCAAGGACAAGCAGTGTAACTCTGCAACTCTGCAAGGACAAGCAGTGTGACTCTGCAACTCTCCAAGAACAAGCAGTGTAACTCTGCAACTCTGCAAGGACTAGCAGTGTGACTCTGCAACTCTGCAAGGACAAGCAGTGTAATTTTGCAAGGACAAGCAGTGTAATTCTGCAAAGACAGGCAGTGTAACTTTGCAAGGACAAACAGTGTAACTCTGCCAGGACAAGTAGTGTAACTCTGCAAGGACAAGCAGTGTAACTCTGCAACTCTACAAGCACAAGTAGTGTAACCCTGCAACTCTGCAAGCACAAGCAGTGTAACTCTGCAAGCACAAGCAGT
The DNA here is from genome assembly GCA_018857735.1 of Alviniconcha marisindica. Taxonomy (NCBI): domain Eukaryota; kingdom Metazoa; phylum Mollusca; class Gastropoda; family Provannidae; genus Alviniconcha; species Alviniconcha marisindica. The sequence goes on along the minus strand of JABMCL010002828.1, from coordinate 1,003,689 downwards.
GTAACTTTGCAATGACAAGCAGTGTAATTCTGCAAAGACAAGCAGTGTAACTTTACAAGGACAAGCAGTGTAACTCTACAAGGACAAGCAGCATAACTCTGCAACTCTGCAAGGACAAGCAGTGTAATTCTGCAAGGACAAGCAGTTTGACTTTGCAATGGCAAGCAATGTAATTCTGTAAAGACAAGCAGAGTAATTTTACAAGGACAAGCAGTGTAACTCTGCCAGGACAAGCAGTGTAACTCTGCAAGGACAAGCAGTGTAACTCTGCAACTCTGGAAGGACAAGCAGTTTGACTTTGCAGTGACAAGCAGTGTAATTCTGTAAAGACAAGCAATGTAACTTTACAAAGACAAGCAATGTAACTTTACAAGGACAAGCAGTGTAACTCTGCCAGGACAAGCAGCGTAACTCTGGAAGGACAAGCAGTGTAACTCTGCCAGGACAAGCAGTTTAACTCTGCAAGGACAAGCAGTGTAACTCTGCAAGGACAAGCAGTGTAACTCTGCGACTCTTCAAGCACAAGCCGTGGCACACACCAACACGCACTCAGTCACACACGTGACACACACTCACTCACGTGACAAAGACACACACTCACACACAATCTCCCACACACGCGCGCGCCAACGTTCATACATGGCATGGACACACACGCATGCACATATACAGGCATGTACACACACACACACACACAACACACACACACACACACACACACACACACACACACACACACACACGTGCACACACACAATCAAACACACACACGTGCACACACACAATCAAACACACACACACACACACACACACACACACACACACACACACACACACACACACACACATCAATACTTACCGAGATCACAGCAATGGGCACAATAATGAGCAGTCCGAGGATAACCAGCAGACCACGAAGAACCAGATCCCCAATCGTGGCAATTCTCTCTGTCGTAATCGCCATGATTCTCCAGCACCGAGATAGCAGCAAAGGGCGACCACCAGGGCATTCACCCCTACGCGAGCATGGGTTAACTTTCTACTCTCTTGTGTCCAAAAAGCCCAGCAAACCACGGGGCAGGCCGAGCAAGAACAACAATATTTTAAAACGTCGTCCTGACCTAGTGACAGATGAAGCAGTGATCGCAAAGTCTCGTGTCAGGAAGTGAGCACACAAACTGAAGCGACGAGCGGACTCAATGGCGCAGCCTCTAGTGTGGTGAACATTTTAAGTGTCCTCATCCGTCCGCTGACGTTATGATTATGAGCAGTGCTTTCCTCTGTCGAATACAAAAATGTCTGTACTACTGACTCCGTGTATAGCCTAGATATTAAGTGGTAACAGCTAGACGGCTCGCGTATAATCCATGGCCAAATTGCTGAGGAATTTTGCAACATTATAACCGTACCGGTTGACTGGGCGTTACTTACTTGCAACAAAAGTTATTTTGTTTAGGTCTCATTCAGTTACAGCTGAAGTAACCAGTACGGTACGTGATTTTGTGATGGTGAAACTCACCACGCCGTAAGAGTATCAGCCCGTGACATTACTGACGAGACCACGTCTGAGCTTGTTTACTCGGTCATGGTCAGTCGTAAACGGCAAACAGCGTGGGCTGGAACGCTCCACGTTTGAGAATGTTACACAGCCATAAACAGCGAGCACGCTGCTAGTCTTTACTGTGCAAAACTCGATCAATTCGCCCCCTCCTCCCCCCACCCCTTTTTATTCACAGGTAGGCCCAGCAAGGAGGTAATGTCCAACATAACCAGTACTCACTCGTAGTTTGCACCTTGCACAAAGCAACACTGCTTAGCCTAATTCACTCAGTGTGTATGCCGACGACACAGAATTTCGGCCATTCATTCTCGAAGTTGACGGAAAAGTATCGCACATTTTCAGACGCGGCGAAGTAAGGAAGTAAATTGGTGTTTGTACGCCCAATCAACAGACGCGGCGAAACATTTCGCCTCTGCTGAAGTGTCTCGGCTCGGAGTCCGTGTCGCATTTTTCGAGCCTTGTCGCTGAGAGGAGACGGCGCCTGACTGTGACGAGGCGGGTGTGACAGTACACGGGAATGAGCCGAGTTCACACTGTGTACGCCTGTGGCAGGTGCGTGGTGTTTTGTTTTGTGAGTCCCGCGTTACAGTGCGTACCACCTGTCATCTCTGGTCAGTCTCCGTAACTACAGATTAATGATAGGGCTACAGTTTTATTTATGTTGGGCCTGTGCTAGTGTAACACACACACGCACGCACGCACGCACGCACACACACACGCACACACACACACACACACACACACACACACACACACACACACACACACACGCACGCACGCACACACACACACACACACACACACACACACACACACACACACACACACACACACACACACACGGACAAAGACTAACAGCGCAGTATAGTTAGGATCTGACTCACTGGTTTGCTCTGTGTGTGTGTGTGTGTGTGTGTGTGTGTGTGTGTGTGTGTGTGTGTGTGTGTGTGTGTGTGTGTGTGATTTGATGTATGTGGTGCTTGAGACATCACAGAGGTAATAAAACAACAGAAAAACAAAAAACAAAAAAACTGAAAACATAATAATAACAATGGATAACTTTTGTATAGCGCTATTCTCTGGTGTACCCAAACTCACTGCGCTTTGGAAAGAAACAAAAGGCAAACGCAAACCAATTCACATTTCATACATTTTTATTACGGAATGCTATAATCGTGTATCATACAGAAACAGCAAAAGGCAACACAAACGTTTTGTCGTTGTTGTTGTTGTTGTTGTTGTTTCGGTTGAGCCGACTGACTTAAACCTCCCATCCCGCCCCCTCACACAAACACACGCCCGCACACAAATAGGATTCGTGGAGTTCAAACTAAAACAAAACCAAAACCAAAATATCCTTGACATCTCCGATGCCATGGTCAACGTGCATATAAATAGAACTATTAGCAGACCGCAGTAGATCGATATCAAAATCGACACAAACATAACATCAGTTATAACAGATTGTATGCAGGCTCTGCTCACATTTCCTTAATACGGTCATCCTGACACACCGACAGTCGCAACTATAATAATAATAATAATACATAGCACTTCTATAGCTAGTGCTATGTATTATACCAACATTTAAAGGAAAACCGAACCGAAGAAGCATCACAGAGGAACGGAATTTAAAAAAAACCAGCAGCAGCAACAACGAAAATACACACAGATGTTTATCACTCGATTTATCGTCCCATTTGTTACAAAACAAACAAACAAACATTTTTTTTAAATATTTTTTTTAAAATACAAATAAACAAATTGACGTTTGAAAGTCGCAATAAATAAATAAATAAACTGATTGACATTTGAAAGGCAAAAACCACGACCGTGAGTGCTGCAATTTCCGTCCAGTAGTTTGTACCACCAGTGACGTCACAGCACGGTCGGAATGCGTGACAGAAGTATTTCATACGTTACGAGCCAACCTTATTGATGCTCTTGATTGGTAGAGAGCGAACCAACATGGCTGCCTCCACATGAAGCCTGCAGATAAAAGTGTCTGCACAGTTTCTACGCTTGCTGGCCAGTCCGTCTTCGGTTCGGTTCTCCTTTAATCTAAAAATGGAGAGTATTTTCATCTGTGTTACAACATGCAGTTACAACATGTGTGTAACGAGAACAGTTTTTTTCCCTCTCTGATTGAACTTCGACATTCGAAGCAGCTCAGAAATCCCCCCCCCCCCCCCCCCAAACCGTTATATAAAATAAAAAAAACAAAAAAAAAAACAGACCACACACACACACAAAGAAAAAGAAAAAAAGAAAAGAAGTTGCAGATGAAACAGTCTGAATCTTACGCAACGACAAGGCACCTACCAGTGGATGGAATGCAAACGGAGAGAACGAACTGCGATGAGGTGTAGCCTACTAGCCTACTAGTCCATGCTTTCTCACGCTGGACAAAACAGCGAGCTGACGATGAGATTCTCAAAGCATGCTCACGGTTTTACGCCATGAACCGGTAATGAGACAGTCTCACGCTGGCTCCTCGGCACGCAGCCAGTCGAGCTGACAGCGGGATATTCTCACGCATTTTCACCACTGTAAAACAACAACGAGCTGACAGCGGGATATTCTCACGCATTTTCACCACTGTAACACAACAACGAGCTGACAGCGGGATATTCTCACGCATTTTCACCACTGTAAAACAACAACGAGCTGACAGCGGGATATTCTCACGCATTTTCACCACTGTAAAACAACAAGGAGCTGACAGCGGGATATTCTCACGCATTTTCACCACTGTCAAACAACAACGAGCTGACAGCGGGATATTCTCACGCATTTTCACCACTGTAAAACAACAAGGAGCTGACAGCGGGATATTCTCGCGCATTTTCACCACTGTAAAACAACAAGGAGCTGGCAGTGAGATGTGTTCTCCCACATACTCACTGCTTTACAACACCTCAGCTGATAAAGATACATTCTAAAGTCTGATCACAGTTTCATCAAGCTGATGATGAGATGGTCTTATGTTTCTTATGCTTACTGTTTCATTAGTACAGCGAACTGATGATGATAGATTTTAAAGTATGCTGTTTCATCCAGCTGATGATGAGATATTATCATGTATGCTTAACGTGTGTGTAAGAACTGATGATGACATATTCTCGTGTATGCTTACTGTTTCATAACACATCGATCGAACTGATGATCAGATGTTCTCATGTATGCTTACTTTTTCGGCATAACACACCGATCGCGAACTGATGATCAGATGTTCTCATGTATGCTTACTGTTTCATAGCACAACGATCGAACTGATGATCAGATGTTCTCATGTATGCTTACTGTTTCATAACACAACGATCGAACTGATGATCAGATGTTCTCATGTATGCTTACTGTTTCATAACACATCGATCGAGATGTTCTCATGTATGCTTACTGTTTCACAACACAACGACCGTGCTGATGAGATGTTCTCATGTATGCTTACTGTTTCACAACACAACGACCGTGCTGATGAGATGTTCTCATGTATGCTTACTGTTTCACAACACAACGACCGTGCTGGTGAGATGTTCTCATGTATGCTTACTGTTTCACAACGCAACGACCGAGCTGATGATGAGATGTTCTCTAGTGTATGCTTAGGCCTAGTGTTTCATAACACAGCGAGCCGATGATGACATATTCTCACATCTGCTCACTGTTTCATAACACAACGAGCTGATAATGAGATATTCTCACCGCGGTAAGAAACGAGCCATGATAATGACTTTAATATTGAACATGCTCACCACTACACAACATAACCAAATGATAAGAAGACATTCTCAGTCTCACACATGCTCACCGCTACAAATACGATGGCTATTCATTCGTCGTTACCTTTGGTATGGTTACATCCATTACGGCTCAACGGGGATATAGCGACATAATACACCCAAATTCGACTTTGCCGGAGAAGGAAGGAAGGAGACTGGTCACTCTTAACGTGCAGTCATGAAATTCAAGTAATGACGGATATCAGGACGAGTAAGTAAGTACTGAAGTTGGTGTTTTACGCCCTATCAACCGGTACGGTTATATCAGGGCGATATCAGGACGAACGTTGCCGTGGAGAAAACTAGACTGAAAGGAAAGGTTAGGTAGTCCTTGGATTTTAACGTCCTATCAACTGCACAGGGTCACCCAGCACGGAAGAGGGACGGTATCTGTGATATGTGTGATGTATCGAATTACTAGCATCAGAGCATACATTTAAAGGGAAGGAACTATATCCACTTTATGCACACGTACGCAAGGGACTGAATGAACTAAGACATTTATTTCGGGTTGGCCTGGGAATTGAAGCATGTACCGAAAAAAAATAACAACACACAATTGCAGACCAAAACTGATGATTTAAAAAATAAAATAAAATAATTATAATAATAATAATTGGTGACGAGTCGTCTGGAACTGTGTAACGGTCGGTTGATGAGCTCACTGACCATGTTGGGTTTGCTGTTCAGTTCAGTCCCCTGCACGTACAAAAGGTTGACGGGGTTACTCCCCTTCAACTGTATGCTATGACTAGATCGCACAGCAAGCACTACAAGGTACAGCAGAGCTCAGGAGCTGTGTGAAAGTCGGAGGTGGCCGTCCTGAGCTCCCCGGCGTCTCTAATA
>JABMCL010002828.1:975000-977500 GCA_018857735.1 Alviniconcha marisindica | reverse complement strand
GACAGTGTCCGTAAGGCCTATATTGCTTGAAAATTGGCACATGTTTTGGATTGTCCTATTAAAATTAGCATTCTTTCTAACCCTTTGTGTGTTTTGATTGTGATCTGCCTCGAAAATCGCCCTGGTATAACTGTACTGGTTGACTGCGGCGTAAAACATCAAGTTATTTACTTACTCAATGCCTCTAAAATTGGCACATGTTTTGTATCGTCCTATTAAAAGTAGAATTCATTCTAACCTTTTGTGTGTTTTGATTGTGTCTGCATCAAAAATGGCGCATGTTTTGTATCGTCCTATTAAAAGTAGCATTCTTTTTGACCCTGTGTGTGTTTTGATTGTGTCTGCATCAAAAATTGGCACACGTTTTGTATCGTCCTATTAAACGTAGCTTCCTTTCTAACCCTGTGTGTGTTTTGATTGTGGTCTGCCTCTAAAATTGGCACACGTTTTGTATCGTCCTATTAAACGTAGCTTCCTTTCTAACCCTGTGTGTGTTTTGATTGTGTCTGCATCAAAAATTGGCACACGTTTTGTATCGTCCTATTAAACGTAGCTTTCTTTCTAACACTGTGTGTGTTTTGATTGTGGTCTACCTCGAAAATTGGCACAGTTTTGTATCGTCCTATAAACGTAGCTTTCTTTCTAACCCTGTGTGTGTTTTGATTGGGGCTGCTCAAAAATTGGCACACGTTTTGTATCGTCCTATTAAAGTAGCTTTCTTTCTAACCCTGTGTGTGTTTTGATTGTGTCTGCATCAAAATTTGGCACACGTTTTGTATCGTCCTACTAAACGTAGCTTTCTTTCTAACCCTGTGTGTGTTTTGATTGTGGTCTGCCTCGAAAATTGGCACACGTTTTGTAGCATTCTTTCTGACCAAGCGTGTGTTTTAATTGTGGCTCAACAATGCAGCCCTAGCGTCCACAGTCTTCACACGCCTCACGCGAACAGCGAGAAATACAAACCGATAACCTATACCCACATAGCCTACGCAGCTAGTATGACCTAGGGTTCAGAACACGACAATGAGAATAGCGACCGTTGAACCGGCCCTATTGAACGTTGCACTGTCGGACAGGTTCTGTTTGTGGCGTAGACCACAGCTGTGGAGCGTTAGGTGGTGGGTAATCATGTAGGTTTTAATACAACGCTGCTCGTGGTTACATTTCAGTCGGTTAGTGGAAATACCAATGTGTCGTGCGTAACTGGTTGGGTGATTGATTGACTGGTTTTGGTGTGTGTGTGTGTGTGTGTGTGTGTGTGTGTGTGTTGTGTGTGTTGGTTTTTGTGTGTGTGTTGTGTGTGGGGTGGTGGGGTGGGGGTGTGGGGTGTGTGTTTTTGGTGTGTGTTGTGGGGAGAGAGAAGAGAGAGGAGAGAGAGAGGAGAGGAGAGAGAAGGAGGGGATGTGTGTTTGTGGTTCATTCCTGAACACAATTACGAATAAAGCTGTCAATTCTCTCTCTCTCTCTTCTCTCTCCTCTCTCTCTTACTCTCTCTCTCCCTTTTCCTTCTCTCTCTCCTGATGTACCTCTACAGTGCTGGCCGTTAATATCAACCACTTACAACTCCCCCCTCCCCCCCCCCCCCCCCCCCCCCCCCCCCACTTCCCCTCCTCCTCCCCACCTCGGTTTGCTCAGGCTGTAGTTGTATTGGTTTTCCCTCTGCTTGATTAGGAAGCGCACCTTTCTGGCCTGCTGTGGCTTGACCCGTGTTACACTTGTGTTAGGACTGAGTTTATGGGTTTAAATTGGCGTAGCTTTAATCTACAGGGGACAAGACTTTTTAAAATACGTGTTGACTTACGGGTGTTTGATCGTCCGGTTCGCCCCGATATAATGCTGGTTGACTGGGCGTAAAAAGCCAAGTTACTTACTGATCGTCCGGAGGGGACCCTGTGCGGTTGACCGGATGTGACGTATTCAAGAGCTAACTTCTTAGAAATTCCCCCCCCCCCCCCCCCCCCCCCCCCCCCCCCCCCCCCCCCCCCCCCCCCCCCCCCCCCCCCCCCCCCCCCCCCCCACCTGCCGACAACCCAGAACTATCAAAGATCCTCTTCATTAAGCCTGGAGGAAGTCGGAGCATAGCTTGCCATGCTTGTCCTACTGTCAGCAGTTCTGTTGTATGTTTGCCATCCAGGCTCATTCCACTTCATTTTTCCACCCGAAAATCCGTCTTCAGACTTGAAGTGACGTGTGTCGTAACAGTGTTTCAGCCTTTTACTTGCGATACAGTCAAATGTCTTTCGCCCTCGTATGACTTTGGCGGGTGACTGGGCGTTAAGGTATCACGTACGTCACTACCCCTCGAGGCCGACGAGCTGTCCTTGGCGCTGTGAGAACTCTCAATGCAAGTCTGTAGCGGCCGAGTCGTGTTTGCACTACGCTTAATTCTAGCGGTAGCCTGGCTCACGCGGACTAAAACGGTGGACCTTTGATAGTAGAGCATGTCTAAGTCAATGACTGCTCTTTCCTGGGACAGGAGGGAGGGGGGGAAAAAAGCTAG
>JABMCL010002828.1:960000-970000 GCA_018857735.1 Alviniconcha marisindica | reverse complement strand
CTCAATAACGAGAGAGGACAGAGACAGAGACCTATTGCAGAGAGACAGACAAACAGAGACGGAGAGAGACAGACAGACAGGACAGACAATACCAACAGAGAGAGAGAGAGACAGACAGACAGACAGAGGACACAGAGAGAGAGAAGAGAGAGAGAGAACGAGAGAGAGACAGAGACAGAGCGAGGATGAGGGAGAGAGAGATCGAGAGGATGAGAGAGTGAGAGAGAGAGAAGAGAGACAGACAGACAGACAGACAGACAGACAGACAGACAGACAGACAGAGAGAGACAGACAGACAGACAGACATACCAACAGAGAGAGACAGACAGACAGACAGAGACATAGAGAGAGAGAGACACTGACATATTTAATTGAATAGGCCAACAGTCACTTTCACTGGGGGAACAAGAGACTCACAGAACCCAAAATATACATTCAATGACATCCTCAGCCAAATCTGCAATGGGCTAATGCAATCTCTACCAATAATTACATATTCATTACAATGTGCACAAGAGAGAGTGTGTCGCGCTGAGAGAGAGAGAGGGGGGGGGGGTGGAGGTGAGGGAGAGACAGACAGACAGACAGACAGACAGAGGGAGGAAGGGAGGGAGAGAGAGACAGACGGAGAGAGAGAGAGAGAGAGAGAGAGAGAGAGAGAGAGAGAGAGAGAGAGAGAGACAGACAGACAGACAGACAGACAGACAGACAGACAGAGAGACAGACAGACAGACAGACAGACAGACAGACAGACAGACAGACAGACAGAGACACAGAGAGAGAGACAGACAGACAGACAGACACTGAGACAGAGAAAGCGCGTGTATGTGCACTGAGATAACTTGGTGTAAAATAAACGGCTGATTATGTCGCGGCATCGCTACACTATTCCCTGTGCTGTTGACTGTGTGTGCCGACTCGGAAACAAAACGTTTCCTTATCTTCTGGTGTGAAATGGCACACCTCTTCCCGCCCAAGCACCGGACGAACCTCACACGCGGGCCGACACAGCTATCGTCCTCGGCACACTTCCGGGACTAAAGCGGAAATTAATAAGCGTTGCATTTCCCTAACAGCTTGGCAGATTTAATCAATTTCGATCAAATAAAAAATAAATTAAAAAAAACGTTGCTTCTGCGGTCCATTCATGAATAATGTTGTTCCGTTAACACGACACCAAAGACAAACAGCTCCAAGCCTGAAAAAAAAGAAAGAAAAGTGGAGCAGCAGCTGGCACAGCGCATCTTTGAAATGGGAACCGGGGGGCGGGGGGCGGGGGGGGGGGGAGGGAGGGGTCGGGGGCGGGGGGGGGGGGAGGGGCGGGGAGGGGAGAAGGGAAAGGGAGGTTGAAAACACACACTAGTAAGTAAACCACGCGTGCTAACGTCCACAGAAACCGAACGGCTTTTATTAGGGACGGGGAGAAGAAGGGGGGGGGGGGGGGGGGGGGGTACGGAGGTGGGGGGGAGAGGGAATTATATACCTATCCGCTACACTGTCACCACCAGACGACTTCTGGCCATTAGATGGCAGCGATAACAAACAAAAACAATCAAAACAAAATGTAACATATATAAATATATGTGTGTGTGTGTTGCTGTGTGTGTGTGTGTGTGGTGTGGTGTGGGTGTGTGTGTTGTGTGTTTGTGTGTGTAGTGTGTGTGGTGTGGTGTGTGTGTGTGTTGTGTAGGTGTGTGTGTGTTTGTGTGTTGTGTGTGAGTGTGTGTGTGTGTGCTGTGTGTGTGTGTGTGTGTGCTGTGTGTGGTGTGTGTTTGTGTGTGTTTGTGAGCCGGGAGTGTTGTGTGTGTGTGTGTGTGTGGTTGTGTGTGTGTGTGTGTGTGTGTGCGTGTGTGTTTTGGGGGGTCCCCTGTGTTTGTGTGTGTGTGGATGCGTGGGAGGTGCGCTCGTGCGTTCGTGCGTGCGTGCGTGTGTGTGTGTGTGCTGTGTGGGTGGCACTGGTTAGTCACCTGGTATTTTAAGAATCGTTGTGTGAACTGTTTTTTGTTGTTTTTGTTGTTTACATTCAGTGGAAAAAAATATGGTTTGTGGGACACGGTCTGTTTTTTGGGGTGGGGGGGGGGGGGGGGGGGGGAATTTTCATCACTTCCTACTGAAAATTAAAATGGCTCTCATCGCTGCAGGAATTCATTCTGGTGATGGCAGTGTAGCGATAGGTATATAATCTCCCTCTTTCCCCCCCCCCCCCCCCCCCCACCGCCATACCCCCTCCCCCCTTACAAGAAGACGGTCCAAATGTAAGAAGGTTTCAAGTAGAAAACAAATGACCCAAGGATTCGAAAGCTTGTATTCTTGACATCTCGTCGCGTGAACAGCTCGACACAACAACAGTCCAGCCAAACCACGAAGGTCACACATCAGCAAACTCCCACGCATCAAGACAAGGAGTGTAAAAAAAAAAAGAATTAAAAAAAAGAAGCTTTATGGTGAATAATTTATATATCTGATATAAAATCCCCCTGAAACAAGGCCGAGGCCGATAGATCGATAGTTTTTAACGCCCAGTTGACAATGACGGTTATATCAGGGCGAAGCGAAGGTGAAAACCTGCGGAAAGTAACATTGTAGGAATTTTTTTTTACACAAAGTTCTCTCTGTCTCTGTTTCTGTGTCGTCTGTCTGTCTGTCTCTGTTTCTCTCTGTCTCTCTCTGTCTCTCTCTGTCTCTGTCTCTGTCTCTCTCTGTGTCTCTGTGCCTCTCTCTCTCTCTCTCTCTCTCTCTCTCTCTCTCTCTCTCTCTCTCTCTCTTCTCTCTCTCTCTCTCTTCTCTCTCTCTCTCTCTCTCAGTGAACCAGTGTTACAGTCAATGTGACCGGGCAAGCAATAGCCGGTCAAAGCCAATGGTGTACCTGGCAAACACTATAGTCGGGTCAATGTGAGTGTGTCACAGTACTCAGGCCATAGTATATTACGAACCATCCAACTTGTACAAGACCCGATCGCTGCATGGACGATCAAGTAAGTAAACATGGTGCTTGACGTCCACAGAAACCACAGAGCTTATTAGAGACGGGTAGAGGGGGTATGGAGGTGGGGGAAGAGGGAGATTATAATTATACCTATTTCTACACTGTCACCACCAGAATGACTCCTACATTACGACGGGCAGCGATGACAGCCGTTTTAATGTTTCATTAATTGTGAGGAATAAAGTCACGAGACAGTGTCCACAAACCAGAACCTTTCTGAAGGGAAGGGAGAGCCGTAGCGAAATCGAGCCGAATCTCGTCAGATTACCAGCCTAACAACCTTACCGCCAGGCTGAAACGGCTCGTGTCTGCACAGCGCGACAGGTGAGCCGGTTTGGCCTGGCGGTAAGGCGTTAGGCTGGTAAGCAGAAGGACCTCAGACCTCACCGGTATCGAATATGCTTCGGCTCTCTTCTCTTAAAAGTTGTGTGGTTCTGTGACACCGTCTTGTGACTTTTCCCTCACAATTAATAACTTTAAAATGGCTCTCATGCTGCCCTCTTAGGAAACTTCTGGGGAACAGCCAGGTAACATGTATATTCCCCCCCTCCCCCCCCCCCCCCCCCCCCCCCCCCCCCCTTTCCCCTAATGCCTAGGTTTCTGGGACGTTAAGCACCATTTTTTCAAACCCCCAGAAACGTGTACGTTATCGTACAGAAACCCTGCGGCTGTGTGTGTGTAACAGGGGTACAAAATTTTGGGCATGCATCGGTTTTGGTTGGGGCCCCCGGGGACAATCATCACACTGCCCCAAATATAGCGGTCCGACATGTGTCACTTAATACTCACATGTCTCTGCGTCACGGGTCGCTAACAACTATAAAAGTTGATCCCGGTTTTTGGTTGGGGGGGGGGGGGGGGGGGGGGGGGGGGGGGGGGGGGGGGGGGGGGGGGGGGGGGGGGGGGGGGGGGGGGGGGGGGGGGGGGGGGGGGGGGGGGGGGGGGGGGGGGGGGGGGGGGGGGGGGGGGGGGGGGGGGGGGGGGGGGGGGGGGGGGGGGGGGGGGGGGTGGGGGGGGGGGGGGAGGGGGGGGGGGGGGGGGGGGGGGGGGGGGGGGGGGGGGGGGGGGGGGGGGGGGGGGGGGGGGGGGGGGGGGGGGGGGGGGGGGGGGGGGGGGGGGGGGGGGGGGGGGGGGGGGGGGGGGGGGGGGGGGGGGGGGGGGGGGGGGGGCGTTTTTTTTTTTACCGCCCCCCGGCCGTTCTTTCCTTACCAGCTGACGCTAACGGCATTTTCTCTCGACCTTGTCACGCGCGTGTTTGTTTCTCCGATGGGTGGCCGTATCGATTCCACACCGAGAGTCGTGGCAGCACGTTCTACTTCCAGTCAACACGACATGCCCGCAGACATTGCTTCCAAACCGGCCCCATCAGCACAGGTTCCTGCCCTGTACGTACACGCATACCTAATTACATGCAGCATAATTATGTATACTGATGTATGCAGGTATGTATCGAGTGTCGTAGGAATCCAACAATAGTTTTTTTTTAAACCAGGCCATTCGGACGGACACCACACCACACACACACCCACACACACACAACAGCGCGCGCGGCCGCGCACACACACACAACCACACACACACACACACGCACACACACACACACACAACACACCACACACACACACAAACACACACACACACACACAACCCAAGGGTTTGGTGACCGATGTTTTAGCGCTACAGTTCGTGTTCTTTACCCATCATAGAGTGTCAGTCACCTTGAATATATTGAGAACCGTTGTGTGAACAGTGTATTAATCTACGTCAGTTTCAAGAAATACATTCCCCCCCCCCCCCCCCCCCCACCCCCGACGAAGGCAGATGTGCCGAAAATTTGGGACATTATTAAGCCAACATGTTGTTTTTCTTGGAATTTTTCTGTTTGTTGTTTTTCTTGGAATTTGTCTGTTTGTTGTTTTTCTTGGAATTTGTCTGTTTTATGTCTATAGGTATTTCACTATTTATGTCACGCTGAGCGTTCAGCTGAGCCGCTGAGTCATGTTATGGATGTTGCGCCCCAGAAGTGCTATGTATTATTAGTAAACCCGTTGGCAGTGAACGTTGGCAGGCCTGCTAGGCTGCAGGAATGTGCCCACCGCTGGTACCAGGCGAGGTCCTTCCGGCAAGTTCTGTCTCCAAGCCAAGACCGTATAGATAGGCTTTTCCCATACACCACCACGCACCCCCCCCCACCACACGTCACCACACACACACACCCACCACACCACACACACACACACACCACACACAGCAGCACCACCCCGCACCACACACAACACCACACAACACACCACACACACACACCACAACACACACACACACACACACACACACACACCACCACGATCTTTGCTCATGGATATTCGATCTTTGCTCATAGCGACATATACGATCTTTCCTCATAGCTATTCAAGGTTTGCTCACAGCTATTCGATTTTTGCTCATAGCTATATATACTCCCGATGCGATCTTTGCTCACAGCTATTCAATCTTTGCTCATAGCTATATATACGATCTTTCCTCATAGCTATTTAATCTTTGCTCATAGCTATATATACGATCTTTCCTCGTAGCTATTCCTCATAGCTCATAACTATATATACGATTTTTACTCATAGCTATTCAGTCTTTGCTCATAGCTATATATACGATCTTTACTCGAAGCTATTCCGAATAGCTCATAACTACATATATACGATCTTTACTCACAGCTATTCAATCTTTGCTCATAGTTATATATACGATCTTTACTCATAGCTAATCCGAATAGCTCATAACTATATATACGATCTTTCCTCATACTATCATAGCACAATCTTTGCTCATAGCTTTCTCTCTCTCTCTCTCTCTTCTCTCCTCCTCCGTCCCTCTTCTCTCCTCTCGTCCTCTCTCTTTTTTTAAATATAAGGATATATATTATATAATATATATATATAAAAATATATATATATTATTATAATTTTATATATATAGTCTTTGTCTAGCTATTCTATATATATACGATCTTTGGTCATAGCTATATTTTTATATATATACGATCTTTGGGCATAGCTATATTATATATATAGATTTTATATTATTATATATATAATCTGACATATATATAAAATATATATATACGATCTTGGCATAGCTATATATATATATATATATATATATATATATAATTTATAATTATATTATATTATATCTTACTACATTAATAATACATTTTTCATAGTATAATTATTATATATACAAACTTTGGGCTCTATATCTTTTATACAGTATAGTTTTCAAAAAAATTTTTTGGTCATAGCTATATCTATATATATACGATCTTTGGTCATAGCTATATCTATATATATACGATCTGTGGTCATAGCTATATCTATATATATACGATCTTTGGTCATAGCTATATCTATATATATACGATCTGTGGTCATAGCTATATCTACGCTGCATACGATCTCTGCCCTAAGCGGCAGTGAAAACTGGAACTCTCCTCACTGAACTTTGGCGGCTCACAACCTGTGGTCTACATAATTATATATATCTCCTCTCTCTTTCAAACTTTGGGTTTATGGACAGTCTCGGGAATTGGCTTCGCCTTGATCTGACAGTCACGGTTGGCTGGGCGTGAAAAAACAAATTCCTGCTGTTTCAGTTTGCCCTGATGACAATTACTGAAACATTAAAATGACTTCCATCGTGACCATCTTAAAGCATACCGTATCTGTAGGCTGTTCTGGTGGTGGCAGAGGCCTGTTGCGTTGGGTATAGTCCCCCCCCCCCCCCCCTCCCCCCCCCCCCCCCCCCCCCCCCCCACGCCGTCCCCCACCTCCCCCCTCCAGGAATCTCGGTCCCCGACAGTGTCTCTCCGGGGCCGCAAAAACTCGGCGTTAAACACCACGCATTAATCCACTGGCGGCGGAACAACAGTGCTAACGTAAATAAAACTGTGACAGCGCTCCAATCGACAGAGAGTAACAGAGTAGCCTGTGGCTAAACTGATGCATGTAGCAGTCACGATTGAAACTGTAAAGCGAGGCTCGTAGTAAAAACAAGCGTCCAAACGCTGGTGAAAAGTGCTTACCTGGGTGACCGCAAGAATGGAGCCGCGGGAGAGAATTAATGCGAGTAGCTGCAGCTCCGGCTTGTTCCTCCCTTCCTTCCTTCCTTCCTTCCGAACGAAGGAACGAACACTAGCACACTAAAAACACGTCTAGTTACAAATTCCAAAGCTGGCTGAACTGGAGAGAGGCCGTAGGAGAATATTAACACACAACCCTGCGAAGCAGAACGCCGTGAAAACACTGACGCTGACGCTGACGCCGACACTGGCCGACACGCGGGTAGGTTCGGTACAGCGCGAGTCCTCTGCTTTGTGACCGCGTTGTTTGGAGGTCGGGGTGCAGACTGAACGAGAGCTAGGTCAGCTCACATACACACTCGCGGACTCAAGTCAAAGCGTGTGCTATAATTTGTTATATCTCCAGCTTGCGAGACGTTGAGCTGCTAGGTTGGTGACAGTGGTCGGAAAACTGACGAAGCAGCAAGACCGGCACCAACTGTACTGTTGGCTTATAGCTATTATTGGCGGGAGCTGCCACAAGTATCGTTTTTGTCGCGACAAACCCGTGTTTGTCGCGACTAAACACGTCTTTCGTCGTGACGAAAGTATGCTTGTCGCGACACACATATTTTTCCCGCGACAAAGTTTTTGTCGCTACCAATATTTGTCGCGACAAACAAAAAAAAATCGAGCCAAAACTTTTGTCGCACCATGCTTACTTTTGTCGCGACAAATACGTGTTTTTTGCGACAAAACACCTCTTTTGTCACGACAAAACTATGCTTGTATACTATGCAAAATATATTTGTATACTATGCAAAATATATTTGTCGCGACAAACACGTGTTTGTCGCAACAACAGTTTTGTCGCGACAAATATATTTTGTTGCGACAAACATAATTTTGTCGCGACAAAACGTTGTCGTAGCAAGTATACTTTTGTCGCGACAAAACACGCCTTTTGTCGCGAGAAAAATAATACGTGTGGCAGCTCCCGCCAGTGATACTGCGGCCTCGCCGAATAACCATGTTCACTGGAGCAAAACAATCACCTGTTGCGGGGCAAATCGGAATGACTCGTTCTCAATCGAAGCGACAAGCTTAGGCCTGCACGCAAGAGCTGCAGCGTTACGACTGAGTGCTGTTATCCAAAACAAGTCCACAGGTACTGAGGTAGCTGTATATCAAGGCCGCAGCTGTTTTCAGGGGTTCCAGGCGAGATCAAAAGATCAAGAGATCTTAGAGGAGGGAGGTGGAGCTGGACCCTCAACTTAGCCCAGAAGAGATCACGAGTAGGGAGGTGGAGCTGGGCTAAGAAAGCTGGACTTCCTTTGCTTGAGTTGCCCAAGTTGTTCGTCAACAGCAGTGCAGCGGACATTGTCTTTGTGACTCTGGCCAAGCACAGCAGTTGAAACAGCAATTGCGCGGTGCACAAGTCGCTGGGCAATGGCGAGGGGACACCGCCCTAACACTTCCATTGTTCTGGCGGCGGTCCACGGTCTCTCCTGTCTTTTCGGGCGGTTTCCGCGGTCGAGCCTTCACTCTGTCGGCCCCTTCCCACTCTGTCCCCGTCCCTAATAGGCCATCTCGCCTCTGTGGACGTAAAGCACCAAGAAAGAAAGTTTCAGACGACGACCATTGTGACCAAATAACACAAACTGTTAGAAATACGACATGATCACCGTTTATTTTTGCGTGTAATCATTTTCCACTATTTAGCTTACTTATTTTAACAAAATACAACATGAAATTTTTTTGTCCTAATAAATAGCGTTCTTTTGAACCTTTTAATGTTTTTAGATCTTATTTTAGAACGCTAGCAGTCATTCTTGTTTCAGATTTTATTTTATTTTTTAATCTAGCCTACGTTAGGTGGTTGCTGTTTGAGAGAGAGACAGACGGACAGAGAGAGAGAGACACACACACACCACACACACACACACACACACACACACACACACACACACACACACACACACACACAGGGCAGACGTACAGACAGACAGAGATATTACGATGACGAAAAGGATTATATTACAATTATAAAACACACATAGGAACAATGTATCTTTCTTCACGCAAATGTAAAGACGTCATTGATGATATCGGAATGATTGCTGTATTTCCTAAAGTGTCATGACAATGTGTTGATGAAGGTGAAGGAAAATGAAGGAGAAGTAACATGCTGAGAGAGAGAGAGAGAGAGAGAGAGAGAGAGAGAGAGAGAGAGAGAGAGAGAGAGAGAGAGAGAGAGAGAGAGAGAGAGAGATTGTTATATTCAGCGGGAAACAACTTCAATATCGTGTATTGTGAGTGCTGTCCCTTGCCACAACCATGGTGCCGGAACAATGTCTGTTTATGTTGCGTCTCATCTGTTACTGTATAATATGGATGCTGTCTTTCATCATTTTTGCTCCTCTTGGTGTCGTATTGGTAAGTCTCTGTATGACTTCCGCTGTGAATTTGTGCAGACGGACAGTGGTTATGATAATATCCAAGGAGGCGATCGGAGATTCCTGGAACATTTTAAACGTCATTTTGGGTCACACCTTTCATCCAAACAGTCAGAGTCCAGGCGAGATCAAGAGGAGGCAGGTGGAGCTTGACTCGAGATGTTGAGTTTTTGCTTAATGTCCTCAGATGCTAAAAGCATATTAGGGACAATTAACTCGAGAGCGAGCTCAGGAGAGAGAAAAGGGCAGGGAGGTGGAGCTGGGTTCTCACCAAAGCCCCGTCTATTTTCAAACAGACGGGCTTTGGCGCTCATAAAGAGTTGGACAGCCCTTTGCTTCACCCGTCCCTAATAAGCCGTACGGTTTCTGTGGACGTTAAGCACCATGTTTACTTACTTACTTACTTACTTTGCTTCAGTTGTTTTTCAGCAGTTGCTGTTCGGACATTGTCTTTGTGGTGGCTGTTAAAACAGCAGTTAGCTAAATACAAGAAGTTGCTTGGCA
>JABMCL010002828.1:945000-955000 GCA_018857735.1 Alviniconcha marisindica | reverse complement strand
TTGTTGTTCTACGGGTGTGGTGGTGATGATTAATGAATCAGGGTAATGTTGTCTTACGGGTGTGGCAGTGATGATTAATGAACCAGGGTAATGGGTTGTGGTCGTACGGGTGTGGTAGTGGTGATGAATGAACCAGGGTAGTGAGTTGTTGTACGGGTGTGGTAGCGATGATGCATAAACCAGAGTAATGGGTTGTTGTACGGGTGTGGTAGTGGTGATGAAGAAACCAGGATGATGGGTTGTTGTACAGGTGTGGTACTGATGGTGAATGAATAAATACCACGATATATATACTCCTTGACCTGGTAAAAATGAAATTGTGATGTCTGAACCTTTCGTGTCTTGCGATCGACAGATTCATAAGCGAAACCCTGGTGGAGTTTCTGGTGACGGTGGTTATGGACGGACTGTCGTGGATTTTCATGTTCGTCAACGCCTCCCTCATCAGCGCCGGCTTCAACGACATGTGCTGGAACATCTTTGGCACCATCGACAAGTAAGGCTCAGTAATAATAAAGATAATAATGATAACAGTAATGGTAATTCAGAGCCTCCCTAACCTTACATTAAAGCCCTAGGCGTGCGCATAATCATGACGAACAGACATGCAAGGCCTACAAAACAACTATTACTACACTGAAATCACAAACCCAAACGCTGCATTACAATACCAGCACTCTCACCAACAACAAATGTACGACACACACACACACACACACACACACACACACACACACACACACACCAGTAACAGAGATGGACGAAGAGGAGGAAAAGAGTGAAACGTTGGTGGAACGAACACCTGAAAATCAAGAAAATAAAAAGGTTTTGAGCGAAGACTTGAAAGTCGACAGGAGGCATAGTTCTCTGCAAATTATTACTTGATCGAGTTCAAACCTTTGCCCAGTTCTTCTTCTTCCTTTTTATTTAAAGTCTTTTCACGTAAGTGATATTAGACTGATCTTACAATTGTTAAGGTAAACAAATACGTCAGCAAGTTACACCAAAACAACAAAGCCGTCGTAAAAGTAAACATGCATTTGTATGTGTATCCATACACGTAGTTCATTTCAGCTGATCTATATCTCATACACGCAGGATCACAGGCACGCGCATACACTAACACATTCAGACACCCAAAATTTCATGTACTCAAAAGACGTTGTGATGATTGTATAGAAACTTTTACTCAACGGAGGTGATAAGTGCCTACTGATAGATACACGCTTTTGAAGCCTTAAATGTTGGTGGTGCTTTCAGACAGTGTGCCAGGTCTTTCAAACTTCTGATGAAATTACACACTGACTCTGCTGAACTTTAGGTTACCTGTTTGTAGTCCATTCATTGACCTGCTGAACTTTAGGTTACCTGTTCGTAGTCGATTCATTGACCTGCTGAACTTTAGGTTACCTGTTCGTAGTCGATTCATTGACCTGCTGAACTTTAGGTTACCTGTTCGTAGTCGATTCATTGACCTGCTGAACTTTAGGTTACCTGTTCGTAGTCGATTCATTGACCTGCTGAACTTTAGGTTACCTGTTCGTAGTCGATTCATTGACCTGCTGAACTTTAGGTTACCTGTTCGTAGTAGATTAATTGACGTGCTGAACTTTAGGTGACCTGTTCGTAGTCCATTCATTGACCTGCTGAACTTTAGGTTACCTGTTCGTAGTCCATTCATTGACCTGCTGAACTTTAGGTTACCTGTTCGAAGTCGATTTATTGACCTTGGTCGACTTACAAGGTTACATGGAAATCGGAATTAAGGACACACTCCTCTCTTTTGTGTGCGTGACCATTGGCAATTTGAGTCGACTGACCGAACATTTTATTTTCCTTGTCGTTACGTTGTTCTAGATGCTCTGATGGTGTCCTGAAGCACGAGGTATTCGGAACAGACTCGAAGTTCTTCACGCACATCAAAATGGCGGAGGTAAGCTGTAAACAGGAACAAACGACACCTGCTGAAGATCAAAAGGGGCTTTCTTGGGGGCGAGGGACAGTTTCCTCGTTGTCTTAGGACAGATGGTTAATCTCCTCAATCAAAGTTTGTGTGTGTGTGTGTGTGTGTGTGTGTGTGTGTGTGTGTGTGTGTGTGTGTGTGTGTCCGTGTGCGTGCGTGCGAATGTCAGTGAGTGAGTGTGAGTGTGTGTGTGTGTGTGTGTGTGTGTGTGTGTGTGTGTGTATGCGCGCGCGCGCTCGCGAACGCGTGCGTGTGCGTGTGTGAGTACATAAACACAGCGCTGTCGAACTGTCCCTTCATAGTTCAGGAGCTGTGTGAGAGTCGAGGTGGCCGTCCTGGGCTGTCCGTCCTAACGAGCCTTCTGGTTTCCGTGGACGTAAAGCTATATTGAACCACGCTTCGGCGTTGGTCTCAGCTTGTCCCTAATATCTCAACTGACATCTGAGGACATTAAGCAACACTACCTAGCTACCTACCTACCTACCTACCTGTCCCTACTACGCGCACGCCTCACGCTGTCTTTCTGCAGGTGGCGGCGTGGATGTCGTGGCTGTTCTGGCTGCTGCAGCTGCTGATGGGGCTGTCGGCGCTGTGGCGGTCCGGAGTGCTGCCGGAAGGCGAGGAAGCCACCACGTGCTTCGGTGCCTGCCCCTGCCGTCCTCAGTGCACGTGCACCTGCCGCCTGCACTTCCAGAAACCCGACAACAACACGGGCCGGTCCGCTCCCCGCATCGCCACCAAAAGGGTCTGACTTCCCGCCACAACGTTCAGCAAAACACCAACACGTTCTTTTTTAGCACCCCCTCCCCCACCCCGGCCACCGCCCTACCCCCCGGCCACCAAAATCCTTGAAAATTGTTAAAAACGTTTTTACAGGCATAAAAAACAACAACTTGATGCAATTGTTAAAAACATTTCTACAGGTTTAAATATGTAGTGACAATTTTGTGGTTTTCTAAACCAGTTTTTTTTTTGTCTGACTATTGAAATCATTTCCTCTTTTTTTTCTTTTCGTTTTTTTTTCAGTTTTCATTTTTTATATATTTTTAAATTCGGGACGTAACTGTTCATTGATGATAGGTATGGAGTTGTGTTATGGACTCGGTTGCCTCTACTCTTTTTTTTCTTTCTTTATTTTTATAAATATTATTTCTTTTTCTTTTTTTCTTTTCTTTTCTTTTTTTCTTTTTCTTTTTTCTCTCTTTTTTTCTTTTTCCACGCGTATTTATTTCATTCTTCTTCTTCTTCGCTGTCTTGCCAAAAACTAAAAGGTATAAAAGAACAGCCTACTTGTTTCGCCTTGCGCAATTCAGCACTGACTGCACTGTCTTACTGCGTGAAGACTAACTATTACATGGACGGCCTGCTCTGAAGTTATAATTATTTCCATGGCCTGTGTGTTTCGATCAGAAGAAATAATTATCCTCGGCTGGAAATTACCGCTGGCCCCACCCCACTATCGTTTTGTTTTGTTGTCTTGCCTTTATTTTTGTGGCTGAAGTTTTAATTGAGCGAACATTTTTAACAGCCGTTTTCTGTCTGTGAGCATGATTATTATAGTTTGTTGTGTGATGAGTTATATCTGTGATGAGATGTGATGTGTGTGTGTGTGTGTGTGTGTGTGTGTGTGTGTGTGTGTGTGTGTGTGTGTGGTGTGTGTGTGTGCGTGTGTGTGCGTGTGTGTGTGTGTGCGTGTGTGTGTGTGTGTGTGTGTGTGTGTGTGTGTGTGTGTGGTGTGCGTACATGCGTGTAGCGTGTGCGTGTGTGTGTGTGTGTGTGCGTGTGTGTGTATGCGTGTGTGTGTGTGTGTGCGTGTGTGTGTGTGTGTGTGTGTGCGTGTGTGTGCGTGCGTGTGTGTGCGTGTGGTGTGTGTTGTGTGTACATGCTGTACGGCGTGTCGTGTGTGTGTGTGTGTGTGGTGTGTGTGTGTGTGTGTGTGTGTGTGTGTGTGTGTGCGTGTGGTGTGCGTGTGTGTGTGTGCGTACATGCGTGTACGGCCGTGTGCGTGTGCGTGTGTGCGTGCGTGTGTGTGTGTGTGTGTGTGTGTGTGTGGAAATGGCGTTTGTGCGTCGAGTACTCTGCATGGTGATCTTGCGAAGGGAAGGGAGCTGACCACGAATTATAGTTGCTTGATGTTCATCACTGGTCATGGATTTCCTCCCTTGAGCAACAACTGCGTCAGCATTAATTTTAAGAAACAAAAGAGGGTGTTTGTGGCACGGTTTTGTTTTGTTTTTATCAACTGACTTGGCTGCCAAAATAATTTTATGAAATAATCATTACGGTAGAATAGAACAGTGCAGTTCGGTCAATTTCGGCGAAAAAATTGTTTGTTTGCTTAATTACCTTATTCTCGAGGTTGGTTGGGGTGGATGGGGAGGGGGGCGGTAGGGGGGTGGGGAGGGGGGTATTTGTATTGCATATGCACATGATTTATCGCCCCTTCCAGCATTGCAGTGAAACATGTAGTCTGTACCAAAGAACGAAGTGATACTCAGTGAAACTGTAGTCTGTGCCAAAGAACGAAGTGATACTCAGTGAAACGTGTAGTCTGTACCAAAGAACGAAGTGATACTCGGTGAAACAACTGATTGGATAACTAACAAAGTTTAGATTTCTTCAGTGGAAATGGAAATTAGACCAATTTCCATGCATATTGTTCGTTCCGGATTACATGTCTAAGAAGAATAAAATTGAAGTGGTTTCGGGTTGGTTTTGAGAGAGGGAAAAAGAACGATTTGTGTACACATTTTTGTCTCCGGATTACATGTCTAAGCAGAATAAAAATGAACTGGTTTCGGGTTGGTTTTGAGAGAGGGAAAAAGAACGATTTGTGTACACATTTTTGTCTCCGGATTACATGTCTAAGCAGAATAAAAATGAACTGGTTTCGGGTTGGTTTTGAGAGAGGGAAAAAGAACGATTTGTGTACACATTTTTGTCTCCGGATTACATGTCTAAGGAGAATAAAAATGAACTGGTTTCGGGTTGGTTTTGAGAGAGTGAAAAAGAACAATTTGTATATACATTTCTGTCTCCGGATTGCATGTCTAGGTGGTAGCACTCGAGGGGAGGCCGGGGATGTCTGATGTCAGCCTCCACCTGTCTGGAATCTCAGGGCTGTCATTTGATTCCTACTTCCTGCCTCCTCTCTTGTTCTTCTGACTAATACATGTTACTGTCCCTGTATTGTCCTTCTTCTGCTAGTGGTCCACTATGACGTTTTTCAAGACAATTCTCCAAAAATGTATTTTGTAAAGAACGTTTTGTTTTTATTTTTTTAAGAGGAATGTATTCAAAACACAAATGACGATACAATACAAAAGTTAAGACAAAGACTGACTGCCGACTTCTGTCTCTCTAGAAAAGAGGAATGTATTCAAAGTACAAATGACGATACAATACAAGAGTAACGACAAAGGCTGACCTCGGACTTCTGTCTCTCTAGCAAACAGGAATTATTCAAAATACAAATGACAACACAATACAAAAGTAACGGCAAAGATTGACCGCGGCTTCTATCTCTCTAGTAAACAGGAATGTATTCTTGATACCAAAGTGACGATATAATAATTATAAAGTTCACGGCAAAGACTGACCGCGGACTTCTGTCTCTCTAGTAAACAGGAATGTATTCTGGATACCAAAGTGACGATACAATATAAAGTTAGCGACAAAGACTGACCGCGGACTTGTCTCTCTAGTAAACAGGAATGTATTCTGGATACCAAAGTGACGATACAATATAAAGTTACGGCAAAGACTGACCGCGGACTTGTCTCTCTAGTAAACAGGAATGTATTCTGGATACCAAAGTGACGATATAATAATTATAAAGTTAACGGCAAAGACTGACCGTGGACTTGTCTCTCTAGTAAACAGGAATGTATTCTGGATACCAAAGTGACGATACAATAATTATAAAGTTCACGGCAAAGACTGACCGCGGACTTGTCTCTCTAGTAAACAGGAATGTATTCTTGATACCAAAGTGACGATATAATAATTATAAAGTTAGCGACAAAGACTGACCGCGGACTTCTGTCTCTCTAGTACACAGAATTTGTTTCAAACACAGAAAGACAATACCACACAAACTTAACGGCAACATCAACAAGCCTGTGACGGCTTACAGGCGATGCGCTCAGTTCAGTATTCATTCTGCTGAGAAGACAAACATTAACACCGGACGCTCTACATTCTATTCGAACGGTCGAAAGAAATTCTAGAGATGACAACAATACCAACCAAGACATTCGCAGAACCAACAACAACAAAACCCATGGCATGTAGCTTGGCTAGTGTCCTAGATAAATACAATGGAGAGAAAGAAAGAGAGGGGTGGGGGGTAGAAGAGAGATTGTCTGAAGCATTACTGGAGTAACATTTTTGTCAAAGTTCTGAAGAGATGGTCTCAAATTTGTGTCGAAGTTCGGAAGAGATGGTCTGAAGCGATTATTGCAGGAACATTTTTATCAGAGTTCTGAAGAGATAGTCTAATTTTTTTGTCGAAGTTCTGAAGACATGGTCTGAAGTGATTATCGCAGTACATTTTTTGACAAAGTTCTAAAGCGTTAGTGTGCAGTCGTTCGTAGTTACACTGTCAGCATATAATCTTACTTGAATAGGAGTTAGTTAGCTCTCGGATATTAGTGTCCAGTCAACCGCATAGGGTTACGTCAGGATGGATCACACCTGTACAGATTCTTCTAAACCAGTTCCAAACACGTCAACATATCACAAATTAGTTAGTTCTTGGATTTTAACGTAGCGTCAACCGCACAGGGTCACCCCAGGACGAATCACACATTCACAATTCTTTTTCAGCAGTTCAAAACACAAGTCACTAAATCACAAGTTTGTCTAATTCACTGTTACAACGTCAAAACCAACCAAGCATCTATCTACGTATCTATATATCTATGTATCTATCTATCTATCTATCTATCTATCTATCTATCTATCTATCTATCTTTCTATCTATCTGTCTGTCTGTCTGTCTGTCTGTCTGTCTGTCTGCTCTACCTACCTACCTACCTACCTACCTACCTACCTACCTACCTACCTACCTACCTACCTACCTACCTACCTACCTACCTAGCTGTCTAATAGTGCACTGTAACACATGTTTGGTGCCTATTTATATTCCGTAAGCATTCACCACGGGAACCTGCTTAAACTGTTTGACTATAAAAGCAAGGTGCTTTTTTTCTCTCTCTTTTTTCTCTTTTTTTTTCTCTCTTTTCCTTTTTTTTTTCTCTCTCTTTTTTCTCTCTTTTTTTCTCTCTCTTTTTTCTCTTTTTTTCTTGCTTTTTTTCTTTTTTAATTCCATGGGCCCACACGGTAAGCTGCGTTCGCTAAAACTAACGCCGTTAAAAAGCGGGGATAGGATTTGGAGAAGAAAAAAAAATGAAGGTCAAAATACCGGGAAGGTAGAAATTAGGACAAGGAAGAAAATACTGGCAGCGTCTGAAGCATGCGTGGCTATATTCTAACCTACTCCAAGCTTTAAAGGAAGAACATTTGCCTGCTCTGGGTTCTCAACAGAGGGGACTTTAATTCCTGCCCCTGCAGCACCCCACTGTTGGAGCCATATATCACAAGTTCAGTGCTGGATCGCAGTTCCGGACGCAACACACTCAACAGCAAACACAACCGAGTGAAAACGGTCACTGCATTACAAGATTACCTTCCATATTCACATCTCACGTTCTGGGAACTAACTCTGAAAAGACCTCATACTTCAGAGAGAAAACCCTACATACCATATGGGTTAGCACGCCCATACTATATAGAGAGGAATCTTGACATGCCCTGTGCCATGGGTTGAAACTCCTGTGAAAAAAGTATGGGTGTGGGTACACCCATGACACAGGGCAGGTATATTTACTGAAATGCCTGTATGTGAAACCACGGGAGTAGTCACATGCCATACATTGTGGTTACGCGTGGCATGTGACCTTTTAGGCAATGTACGTCAAAGTTTAAGGTGCGTTGCCTGTCTGCAGGTCAGGTGCTAAGTTCCTTATGATGTATTCAATGTAAAATCGCAGTTCCAGCTGAACAGTAGAATAAAAGTACGGTAGGCTACAGCAGAAGAAATGCACAGTAGGCTACAGATGACGCAACGATACTGGCTGAGACTGGATCAGAGATTAGAAACAAGGACAGCGGCGCCTCACTACACATTTTTCTCTCCGGATTCCACTTCCATGCAGTAGGAAGCAGCTAAGGGGACGACTGGAGACGTGGTGCTGGCGGCAGAGCTGGCTGCGGACCTGACGGCCAGGGAAGATCTTGAATCTTTGCCTGGTAGACCCTGGCGAAGTGCTCGGCCTGTGCCACGCTAAACACCGTTTTCCAGTCGCCAGCTTTACCTGCAACGAGACTGAGTCCGAATTAATTCTCCATCTCGTCCTTTCTCTGTTTGCGGGCTCTTTTTCTTGTCTTTTCTTCGGACACGAGTTCTGGGGTCTACCACTGAGCTATCCCCGCTCCCCATTATTAGTATGTGGAGGCGTGGGGAGGAGAGAGAGAGGGGAGAGAGAGAGGGAGAGAGAGAGAGAGGGAGGGAGAGAGAGAGGGAGGGAGAGAGAGAGAGAGGAGAGAGAGGAGAGAGAGGGGAGAGAGAGAGAGAGAAGGGGAGAGAGAGAGAGAGAGGAGGAGAGAGAGGAGAGAGAGAGAGAGAGGAGAGAGAGAAGATAAGAGAGTGCGTGTATGTGTCATAGCTACGTACGCTCTATTGTGGTAGATGGGAGGCGGGGGTGGGGGGGGGGGGGGGGGAGGCGTCAAGTTAATGTTTCAACAGTAAAATGCCACATCAAGAAGAATGTGAAACAGTACAAACAAGCAAAAAACAAACATCAAAAACCACACACACACACACCACACACCACACACACACACACACACGCACACACACCACAGCACAACACACACACACGCACACACCACACACAACAGCACACACACACGCACACACACACACACACACACACACACACACACACACACACACACACACACACACACACACACACACACACACACACACACACACACACACACACACACACACACACACACACACCACACACACACACACACACACACACACACACACACACACACACACACACACACAACACACACACACACCACCACCCACCACACACACACACAGCCACAACAGACACTTCAACACTCACCCTTCCGGTACATGATGGGCTGTCCAGCGGAGTCGGTCTCCAGCTGGCCCTTGGTCAGTTTCATGTTGTCAAAGCCACACGCCGTGTCCACGGTCCGCAGACTGGCCTCTGAGCACTGCACCTCCAGGAACTCCGCCAGCTGTCTAACGGCTTCCAGCGAGTCCTGGCGGACGGACCGTTAGGACAGGGGATCAAAACTCACCAAACGTTTGTTACTTAGGTGTTGTTGTTGGGTTGAGTGTTGCTTTACGTCCACAGA
This sequence comes from Alviniconcha marisindica, assembly GCA_018857735.1. Classification (NCBI taxonomy): domain Eukaryota; kingdom Metazoa; phylum Mollusca; class Gastropoda; family Provannidae; genus Alviniconcha; species Alviniconcha marisindica. Next base: position 945,570 of record JABMCL010002828.1, on the reverse strand, counting down.
AGCCGTAGGCTTATTCGGGACGGGAGCCCAGGACGGCCACCTCGACTTTCACACAGCTCCCTGAGCTCTACGTAGTTAGGTTGGTTGGTTGAGTGTTGCTTTACGTCCACAGAAACCGTAGGCTTATTAGGGACGGGAGCCCAGGACGGCCACTGCCCAGCCTGACTCTCGTGATCTTACGTCACAGAACCGTAGCTATTGAAGGGCAGAGGACTCGACTTTAAGCCGGTTAGGTGTTAAAGTAAACATGGTGCTTAACATCCACAGAAACCTGCATTAAGATGGGCAGCGATGAGGGCCATTTTAATGTTTCGTTAACTGTGAGGGACAAAGTCACGAGACAGTGTCCACAGACCACAACTTTTGAAGAGAAAGGAGAGCCGAAGCGGATTCGAACCGAGGTCCCTCTGCTTACCAGCCTAACGCCTTACCGCTAGGCCAAACCGGCTCACAGTTAGGTGTTGTTGTTGATCGCTTTTATATAGCGCTGTTCTCTGCTCTGGAACAGACTCACTGCGCTCTTGTCGCATGTCATTTTGAATGAATGGCTATTCCTTTATAGCGCGTTTT
>JABMCL010002828.1:895000-930000 GCA_018857735.1 Alviniconcha marisindica | reverse complement strand
AAGTAACTGCTGCGTAGGCCACGCCGCCTTTCACTGACTGAGCATGCGCAAGTTGAAGCTGCGGCGGCAAAAAACTGAGAGGTGGTGTTGTTGTTGTTTTTTTGTCACGGAAAAGTTGCCGCCAGGCGGATTTGTGGCTGCAAAACTAGCTCTCATTCAGTTTTGCAGCTTCTTTTGTTGTCTCTGACAGGTTTTCTAACCTCTTTGCCAGACTCAAAGGTCATGCTGACAGCGTCGCAACCACGCTCCGAGCACCGCTTTCCGGCACCTTCCTCCAAACTCTGCCAGATTTAGTTACGCCACTGAAGGGGCACTCTTTATCTCCGCGCAGTTGTCCAGCGACGCGGTCAGCGCCCTCCGAAAGGTTCCGGTACTAATATGACTGTAGAAGCAACCTAGCGCCAAAGCACGCACGTAAACATGAGACGCATCCACCCCGGGTAAAAAAATTGTTCCGTCTCGATTCAAACGATTGTGGTTTTGTTTGTGCTGGTGTAAACTTTGTGACGGCTATAAATGACACGCCTTGTTTTATTTGAGTTGTTTGTAACAAACCTACTACTGTCTGAACACCAACAAAAAACTGCTCGTTAGCTGACAGTTTTCTGGACCCTATGGCGTAACTAAATACGGCAGTGGTTGAAGAAAGGATGTCGTAAACCGTGCTTGGAGTTTGCGTCGCAGCTTGACTGACTGAGTTACTTTTCCTTTTGGGTGAAAGAGTGACTCCCCTTGGTATCCGATGTAAACATTCTTCGACAAGACCGGCCAGAGATTGTTTCGTTTTCTCTTTGATGCAGAAGTCCCTTGCGACTTGATTCGAGAATGTGAGTGTATCTTTCGTGCGATTTGGCTGAACAGCTGGGGCCTCCACGAGCCATGGCAGCGGGCGAGAAGTACTTGTTCGTGCATCGAGACAAGGACAGTTCTGTGTATAGGGCTGTTGCCCGTTACCTGGAGGAGAGAGGAGACTGGAAGAGACAACCGCGAGAATCACCGCGCTTCAACTTGATGCTTGGCGACAGGAACAGGCTGCCATGGCACAAGTTCGGTAATGGGAGATGTCGGTAAAATCCAAGGAGACGGTCGGAAATTCCTGGACCGTTTTAAAAGTTATTTTGGGTCACAAATATCATCACAATCATTAAATGAGGTCCTTATCTACCGATTACAGCAGAAATCTGCAACAAAAGGTGATTTTTTTCATATATTTTTGTCTTTGATTGTTTCGAGTTGGCGTCACGGATTGCAAATGTCGAATGAAGCCGACGAAGTGCTGCTAGGTAAGCGGCCTCGTTAAACAAGCTACAGCAATTAAAAACCACGGAAAAATACAGAAAAAAAATTGCAGTCTGAGAACATTGAGTCGTGAGTATGATTGTCTTGCCAAAATCGGCACTGAGGAAGTGTTTACATTGTTCTGGGAAACTAGGTCAAACGTCAAAGGGCAACATGCGCCGACTTGAACTGACAACCAAAGACAACAATATATGAAACAAAATCACATTTTGTTGCAGATTTTGGCCGTGATTGGCAGATATGGATCTCATTTAATGATTGTGATTATATTTGTGACTTAAAATAACTTTTAAAACGGTCCAGGAATTTCCGACCATCTCCTTGGATTTTACTGGAGAATGTCTAATGTCTTGGGTTTTCTTTGTATAAATTTGTTTTCTTATGGTGTCGATTCTGAAGGCTTTTAGTGCATATATGGTTATTTGGGTGTTTCCATAATCCACCTAATTCTGACATGAACTACGGGATCTTTACCGTGCATACATGTTCTTTTTGCATGCATATACACACAGAGGGACCTCAGTTTACAGTCTCATCCAATGGTCTTTTATACTATAGCCTATAGAGTCTGCACAGAATTTTACTCTGGAGAAATCTCATGGCGGGCACAAAGCCAAGGTGTAACGCTCACCCATCCATTAGGTGACCACACTCAATTGTGTATAACTTTGACTTTCAAGAGCAATAGTACTCTTGCTCTGTACCACTGACTCTCCAATAATAACATAATAGCACATGTATACAGTGTGGTTTTCTCCTTTTGACTCTGTCGCATGTGTACAATGCATCAGCATGAAAACTTGGTCCTGAAAAAATATATAGTCCTTGGTGATGGGTTAATTCATAGGAAAATATGAAGGGAAGTGTCATGATAAGCTGTTGCTATCGTAGTTGACGGTCATCGTAGCAGATGACGCCCCTGCAGCGGAAGCTTATATTTGTAAACCCTGTAGTGCTGGGCATGCGCAGGGGAGATAATAAAGTTTGGTTCCCATGAACACAACCCTGCGTGGTCTCTTTCTGTTGCACAGTTAGTTGTAGAGCTAATAATTAGTCGTAGAGCTAATGACACAGGAAGGCTTTAGAAGATATTTTTTTAAGTGGTCTTAAAACAATAACAAATGGGTGGTCTCTCATCAGGGTGTGTAATGGTTTGTGTGCCCTTTCTGTTTAGTGTGCCCTTTAGCTGCATAGTTTGCATGTAGGAATTAGATCAGTTAGATGGTGCTTTGGGTGGTGAACATGCATTTGAAGTCCTCAAGTATGGAGGCCTTCACCTGGTCGTCATTGAGGTAGTTTCAGTCGGTAGTGTTACAGAGGAAGAAAAAGTTCAGTGTGGAAAATAAAAGCAGAATACTGCAGAGCATCTTTGCCTGATGCTTTATCATAGATTGCTTAATTTTCATACTGTATCCATGAAACACTATGAATTCATTAACTAGGTATCATCCCATGTGTTCACTAAATGTGGAGTATTTCTGATGATATGCCAAATGTAAATAAACAACATAATTGTTCATGTACTGTGCCTGGCCACATGTCATGTGTGTGAGCAGCACAGTCATTCTTCTGCCATATATTGCCCATACTTCAGAGAGGAAACCTTACATACTGTATGTTGTGGGGTGTGACCACACCCATACTTCAGACAGAAAACCCTACATACCATATGGGTTAGCACGCCCATTCTATATAGAGAGGAATCTTTACATGTCCAGTGCCATGGGTTGAAACTCCTGTGAAAAAAGTATGGGTGTGGGTACACCCATGACTTAGGGCAGGTATATTTACTGAAATGCCTGTATGTGAAACCATGGGTGTAGTCACATGCCATACATTGTGGTTATGCATGGCATGCGACCTTTTAGGCAATGTACATCAAAGTTTAAGGTGCGTTGCCTGTCTGCAGGTCAGGTGCCAGGATTGACACAGGTGGTGAACTACTACCGCGGTTCTGAAGTGCTGTGCCGCAAAGCTTCCATGACCAGGTGCAAATGCTCTCTCTCTCTCTCTCTCTCTCTCTATATATATATATATATATATATATATATATATTAGCGAGAGAGAGAGTTGTGACTGTAAAGTATAAACCTCTACAGATCTTTTGTACACAATGGAGGGCTCTATGCTAAACTGTAAGCTGTGTCTCTTCCCTCGGAAGCATTTAACCTCATGCCATGTAACCATGTAGTACTTACTGTGTTGACTGGTGAAATGCATGATGATATTTGAGTCTGATTCAGCATTGAAATGATTGTAATTTGCATCATTTCGCTGCAGCTGATACATAATCTCTCCTTGTCACTGAACATGCACCATTATGCATGCTGAAGATTTTATTTGGAATCAACCCATCTTGGTTGCATTTTGCTTGTGAGGAGAACACATCCACTGCTGTTTGTGTTTTTCTTGTGGGATATTACTTGGCTGGAAGCTGTATTAATTAACTCTAACAAGAGAAATTTTCTAATGCCAAACACGTAGATCTGTCACCCTAATGTGTTTGCAGAACTTGATGAATTTGACATTAACCCCTTCACTGCCATGATGTCACTCAAAAATGATCAACAAAAGTGCAAAATTTGAACCCTTAAGCTTTTGGGGTTTCTTTTTCACACCGGCATGTGAATGGATTTTCATAAAAATACATAGCATTGAAAGTAGATGTGTTAAAGGTATGGAAAATGTACTGTTTGCAGGCATGTCTGAGCATCTTTTAGCCTGAAAATTTTACAGGCTGGAGCAGTGAAGGGGTTAAAGTCATGTAAAATGATAGAGCCACCATGTCAGTATCACCTTTGTCAGGTAACCACCTCAAAGTTGCATCAGCAATTTGCAAAGAAAGATAGGCTTTTGTGATGTTAAAGACCAAAAAATGATGTTTGTGATGATAAATTAATTTTGTCATCAGACTGTTCAAAGAACACTGCAAAAAGACAAAACGCGCACCATTTCCATGGTTACCCATGTCCTACATACTGACGGCAAAGATGCCAAAGCCAGAGTCTAACCTTCATCCACTGAAACAGAAGGCCGGTGCAAGCAGGACAGATGACAGGGAAGAGTTGAGGCAGTTTGTCCACAACGCATCCAAGAATGCATCGCACACTGTGTGGATTGTGAAAAGCACTGCAGGATCAAAAGGTATGTGAAGATCTAGACTAAGGGATGTGATGCATGCTTTACTGTTTCCCAACAGAACCATTAACTGCTATGTATGGAGTGTAACCAGCAGTGTGAAATGATTGCAGGTTTTATTCTTCAGTGTGTGTGTGTGTGTGTGTGTGCGTGCGTGTGTGTGTGTGTGTGATGTGTGTGAGACTTGTGCATGTGTGTGTGTGTGTGTGTGTGTGTGTGGTGTGTGTGCGTGTATGTGCATGTGTGTGTGTGTGTGTGTGTATGTGTGTGTGTGTGTGTGTGTGTGAGGCATGTGTGTGTGTGCGTGCGTGTGTACGTGCGTGCATGCGTGTGTGTGTGCGTGCATGCATGTGTGTGTGTGCGTGTCTATGTGTATGCGTGCGTGTGTGTGTGTGTGTGTGTGTGTGTGTGTGTGTGTGTGTGTGTGCACCAGTGCATGCATGCTTGCTCATGACAAATTTCAGTCCCCAACAAATTCTCATTGTTGACTGCAGTATGCTAGCTGTGCTGTAATGTTTCATGTACCTTGAATCAGGGGACGGAATAAAAATCTCCAGGGACATTGAGGACCTCATCAGCTATGTGGATGAGCAGGACACAGCATTTGTTTGCCAGCGGTACATCCATCCACCCCTCTTGCTCAGCCACAGGAGAAAGTTTGATATCAGGTAACTCATACCAATCAACCCATACAGTTTACCAGTATAAAATACTCTTTTTTTCATCATTTTGAGGGGATATGGCCATATTGGAAAATGGATACAGGAAAACATAATTTTCAGGAGATTTTGTTGCTGTTTTAAACTGAGCAAAAAGATTGAAAAACTGCCGAATGAGCAGCCGGCACACGCCATCGCCAAATGCACACTGACTGGCCTAGTGCAACAGGCTAAGAAATCTCATCAGAAGTGAGATCTGAAGTCACGCATGTGCATTTTGCACAACATTGCTTCTTTCTTCCACTGCCACACGTGCTGGTTGGAATTCAAAATGCCACTGCTGCCAGCGAAAAAACAAAAGACCCTGGCCTGCTTATGGGAAATACAGGTTCACAAACACTGGACTAAGGTTTACTCCCAAAAGGGGTTGACAGCTATGGGATAACTTCTTGTCACTAAACTGAATGTTTGGTATCGAGGCAACTGTTGTCACTGAACATAAAGTTTAACACCAACTGTTGTGACAAAACTGAAAGTTTAATATTAGGTAGCTATTGTTACTAAACTGAAAATTTTAATACCACGTAACTGTTGTCACTGAACTGAAGGTTTGATATTGACTGTTGTGACAAAACTGAAAGTTTAATATCAGGTAACTATTGTCACTAAACTGAAAGTTTTAATACCAGCTAAATAACTTGTTACTGAACTGAAAGTTTGATGTTAGGTAATTGTAGTCACTAAACCAAACATTTTATACCAGGTAACTAACTATTTTCACAAAAATGAAAGTTTGATATCAGGTAACTCTTTCACTAAATTGTTGTGAGATGAGAGGGCAAGTAAAAAGAAGTAAATTTGTGACCACATCAGTCTGTGAAATACTCTCTCTCTCTCTCTCTCTCTCTCTCTCTCTCTCTCTCTCTCTCTCTCTCTCTCTCTCTCTCTCTCCCTCCATCCTTTTGTGTCTCCAGTTCACTTGTCCACACTTAACACCATTCTTGAAGTGCATGTCTCAAAAGCCATGCTGGAATGACAAGCAACAAAGACTAGCAATTTGGACAAAACATCTGTTGGTGCTGTACCTGAAGTGTTTCTCCAGGTGTTGGGTGCTGGTGGATTTGTTCTACAACGTGTACCTGTATCGAGAGGGCGTGCTGAGAACTGCTTCCGATCCCTACACCGAGGACCTCAGTCATGTGACAGCGCATCTGACCAATCACAGCCTGCAGAAGGAGATGTCCGACAACTTTGGGCGATATGAAGAGGGCAACGAAATGTTCTTTGATGCTTTTGACAGGTATAGTTTATATTCTGTTATTGCTGTTAAATGACAGCATGATGTTCTGTGTTTTCAACTTAACTGTATCTTTGATTTCATTTATTTACATGCTTCGTCCTGAGCCAGCCCAGTGCTGTTGATGGGATGTTGAAATCCCAGAATTAGCTAAGCTACAACCATAGCTTGGGGTCTTATATAACAGCAATAATAGTGGGGTCTTGGAATGGCATGTGGAGAGTCTGTTGAATTTATCTGACTTTACAATACAATATTTTATTAATCCTTAAAAAGGAAATTCAGTTGTCTGCCCTTGACAAATAATAACAAGAGTAAAAACGTAATTAAATACTATACAGTTTCACTCACTTAATTAGAATAAAAAGCTTAATAAAATCAAGTGAATAAACAGTAAGAACGTTGCAATCACAATGACAATGGTGCCCGTATCATGCTTTGAACTTGAACTTTTCCGACTTGAAGTTGTCCAGCATTTTAATTTATCTGATTGAACTTTTCTGACTTGAAGCTATCCAGCATTTGAATTTTTCTGACTTGATCTTATCCATTTTTGTTTTGTTTTTGTTTAGTTTAACAAAGGAAAAGAAAGATTTGGACAGAATATGACAAATGCTTGGACTGATCCAGCATTTGAACATGTCCATCTGGACCTCGTCAGGTTTGGACTGTTTGTATGACATACAAGGTTGACTGGATATCAACCCCCCCCCCCCCCCCCACCCCCCCCCCAGCTACATGTCTATAAGCAGAAGGCTTGTTGATGAGCCCATAACCATGCATTGTATCTTTATTTCTTCTGGAATAAGTTCTTGTTTAAACCAGCCGCCCCCCAGCTATTTGCTCACCTGCTCTCATTTTCAGCACAAAATTAGGCTGCTTGCCTTACACTGAAGAATGGGGAAACTGCTGTTTGGTTTTTGTAACTAAGTAATCGAGACAGCATTAAATCATTTCAGATTTACTGCTAGAGTAAAATCGCCCTTTTTTTGTGATGGACAGATATTTACAGAGCGAACATGGTGTGAGTCTGGAATCAAGAATACTTCCTCAGATTCGAACCATCACCCGGACATGTTTCCTCATCATACAAGATGTGAGTATTGTGTGTAGCTAGTTGCTTTATGTCATTCATTGTTGCTTGTTTGTGTGCTTTTTGTGTTGTTTAGTATTATGTGTAGTCTGTAGACATATACTGCATTGAATCAGTTTGTATTCTTCCCTGTGGAAAGATGGATTACCTTTAAAAAAAAATTTTTATATAAAAATAAATAAAAAGATTAAAGTCTGAAACAAGGTTGACTGGTAGCATTCTAAAACAAGATCCAAACTCACAAACAGTTAAAAAGAACACCAGATTTGATGAGACAGGACAGTACGAAACATGTGCACATTTTCAGGGTAAGCCCCTTCCTCAAAGCAACAAAATTGCCGTTAAATGGTGAAACTTAGAAGGACTAATAAACTAAGTTTAAACAGAAACAAGCAAATAGCAGCTGTGAGGGAGGGGCATTTAGTGTGTGTGTGTAGGGGGGGGGGGGGGGGGGTATGTGGATAGACAGACAGGGCACTGACAGAGGTTTAGACCGACGAAGGGAGGGTGAGAAGAGTGAAAGAGGTAGGGAGGTGGAAGAAGGCGGGAGGAACGGAAGAAAGGAAACGTGGCTGGCACTTCACAGCTACAGGGGAAATTGGTGATGCGCTTTGTGTTTCAGCACATCAGCACAGGCAGTGCTGGGTACTGGAGCTTCCAGCTGTTTGGTTTAGACTTCATGCTGGACGAACGCTTTCAGGTGTGGCTGCTGGAGATCAATGGAGCACCTGCCTGTGCCAGGTATGTGAACTGTGCCTCATTGTGTGTGTGTGTGTGTGTGTGTGTGTGTGTGTGTGTGTGTGTGTGTGTGTGTGTGGTGTGTGTGTGTGTGTGTGTGAGATTGTGGTTGTGTGGTGTGTGTGTGTGTGGTGTGTGTGGTTGGTGTGTGTGTGCGCGCGCGCGGCATGCATGCATGATTGTGTGTCGCCTGTGTGTGTGCGTGGTGTGGGTGGAGAGAGAGAGTGTAGTGTGTGTGCGTGTGTGTGTGTGTGTGCATATGTGTGTGTGTGTGTACATGCTCTGTATGTAAGTGTGTGTGTGTGTGTGTGTGGCATGTGTGTGCATGAGAGAGAGAGAGAGAGTGGTGTGTGTGTGTTGTGTGTGTGTGTGTGTGTGTGTGTGTGTGTGTGTGTGTGGATTGTGTGTGTGTGTGTGTGTGTGTGTGTGTTGTGTTGTGTGTGTGTGTGTGTGTGTGTGTGGTTGTGTGTGTGTGTGTGTGTGTGTGCGCGCGCGTGCATGCATGCGTGTGTGTGTGTGCGCCTGTGTGTGTGCGTGTGTGTGTGTGTGAGAGAGAGAGTGTGTGTGTGTGCGTGTGTGTGTGTGTGCATATGTGTGTGGTGTGTACATGCCTGTATATAAGTGTGTGTGTGTGTGTGTGTGCATGTGTGTGCAGAGAGAGAGAGAGGAGTGTGTGTGTGTGTGTGTGTGTGTGTACATACGCACTCTGTGCTCATTGTGTGAGCCTAGCATGCCTGTGTCTGTGTGACCCACACTGTACATCAACTGTCTTTGTGTGGTGCACAGTCTGTGCATGTTATCGCACAAGTGTTTCTAGCTTCATGCACAACATGTAACCTGTCTCAGAGCATTCTTCTTTCATTCCTCTTTTCTATTTCTCTGTTTTAACTATCATTCTCAGCACAAAGGTGCAACATTACTGTGTCTATTATTATTATTATTCATAGCTTTTATGTCGCGTTATTCTCTGCTCTCAAGCAGACTCACTGCATTGATGTCACATGCAATTCTGAATGAGTGACTGTATCCTTTTTTAGTGCATGTTATTAATATATACGGAAGTGGCGTACTGGTAGCGCTCTTTGGTTGCTGCATGGCTGGTGCCACGTGAAATGCTGCCATCTTGGCGCTAGTTCCGTGTACACCATTCAACCATGCACCACTTTACAGTGTCACTTCATTCAAAGCCACATAGGTAGGGTGCATGTGTGTTTAGCTGGAACCTGCCACCTGCACTTTTGGCAGAATGACTGGGATCTTTTACGTGCTACTCGGTACAAATTTGTTTAATGGTCATCAATTGTACCCCCTTGAAAGGAATATATGTAAGTGTTTTGTGATTTTTCAGTAAACTGCTCCCAGATATGGTCCGGTGCTTGGTGGAGACTGCTATAGACCCTGCCTTCCCACCACAGGTCCCTGTCAAGTATCGAGAAAATCTGTTTGAGAGAATTTAGCTGCTTGAACTTTCCACTTATACCCAACACCAACTAAAATAATGGCAAATGATGACTGCTATGGACCTCAGGGTACCTGTTTCATTGTTTGTTCAGAGACCAAGTATCAGCGAAGGTTGGCAAGATGAATATAATAATAGTAACAGATTATTTATGGTGCCCCATCTTGTAAGAGCCTGGGGTGCTTACAAAGATCTACAGATGAGCACATTCATTCATCACATTAAAACACACACACACACACACACACACACACACACACACACACACACACACACACACACACACACACACACACACATGCATGCACACATTCACACATGCATGCACAAACTCATATGTGTGAGCACATGCATGCACATGATTAGGTACATATATACACACCCCACCTTCGCACACATGCTCATAGACACACGCATGCACACACACTTATATTCCTTACAAATAAGTGCATTGCTAGTGATGTATTTGGTGGAAAAGAGAAGGAAAGAAAGGCATGTAAGTATGCAGAAGAGAATTATCAGAGTAAAGTACTGGATAAAGGAATTGAGGAAAGCTTGGATTACATTTGAACACAGGGCAAGAGGTGAAATTTTATATCTTTTACCACAGACTGTAATCTGGGTCTTTTTTATTTATTTCATTGCTCCTTGCAGGAAATTTGGCAGCAAAAAGCAGCACTACCCACTCTTGTCAGTGTGTGTAGCATTTTCTTGTGTCCAAGCTATGGTATTGCTGCCAGTGTTTGGGACTTTTGGTGTGCGCATAGATGTTGACACGCTGATTGCACACCAGCTGCTGTGTGAACACCGTAAGAGAGTCTGCACTGGGAGTTGGCTCTGGAAGGAAAATCCCTTGCCACACAGGGCAGGATTGTGCCTGGCTTTTCAGTCAGTTGCTCTACCGATTGAGTCATCCTGCCCCTCGTTCCCTCTCCTGGGTCTAAGGCACCTGTAGAACCTGGCTGATAGGGTGTAACAGAACAAGACATAAAGTATTAGTTAGCTGTAGTATACGGTAATTTTCTTGACATACCTTTTGGTATTTGCTTGTACTTGACTCGTGTCGCGGTATGCAAGATCAGAACAAACAAAAAAATTAAAAGGCGTGCAGTTTTGTAATTGGACAATGAAAATGTGCATGGATCTTGTTATTGTGATGTTTTAGTATTATGCACTCTGCATATTGTGGTGTTTTAGTATTAAGGGCTTGTTTTGTATTGTCTAATTATAACAAGCAGTCTTTTTAACCTTTTGTGTGTTTTGATCTTCTTTCAGGATGTGGTAGTCAACTTTGTTTCATATTTCTTTGTAATAGTATCTTCTTCTTTCTGTGAGAGAATGTGTAAGAGATGCTGGCCAATTTTTGTTTCCATTTATCATTTATTGACCACTGCATTAATCTGTTATAGGGATCTTGGAGAGAGAGAGAGAGAGAGAGAGAGAGAGAGAGAGAGAGAGAGAGAGAGAGAGGTGTGTTTTAGTGCTTACCAATTTATTCAGTGTTTACTTGTACATTTCCCTGGTAAGTGCATTTTAGTAATAATATTCAAAGTATTTATACAGTGCCAAATCATTGTCTAGTATGGTGTGCGTTTCACAGGTCTGCAGCACTTTTAGGTTTCCTTGTTTGGTAGATAATAATCCATGACACTGTGATTTAATAGGAGACTGTGATCTACTGTTGTTTTTAAATGTGCCAAAGATTTATTCGGTTGCAGAGTCGCATGTAAAAGTGACCAATTTGACTGATGTGTAAACCAACTGTTTTGTACATGTGCTATGAATCCTGTTTAAAAAAAAAAAAAATGTGATAACTATTTTTTATTTTGTTTAATTGACAGCTTTTGTTGTTGTGGTTGTTGCTTTTTTTTTAATTTTTTATTCCAAGCTAAATCTGCAGGAACAAAATGCGACCTAATGGTGTTCTTACTTTGTGTTGAATTGTGTTTATGTCAGTTACATAACTGATGGAAACCTGATGAAGTTCTGCCTGTTCAAAGTTTCAGGATAATCTTCTGTGTGTGTGTGTGTGTGTGTGTGTGTGTGTGTGTGTGTGTGTGTGTGTGTGTGTGTGTGTGTTCCTTCTTCTTCTTTTCCCACAGACTCACACAGAGATACGTGTATACACAAAAATACCCGCAGACCCACACAGACACATGTATACACAAGAAGACCCACAGACCCACACAGAGATGCATGTATACACAAGAAGACCCACACAGAGACACGTTTTTACACAAGAAGACCCACAGACCCACACAGAGACATGTATACACAAGAAGACCCACACAGAGACATGTATACACAAGAAGACCCACACAGAGACACATGTATACACAAGAAGACCCACACAGAGACACGTTTTTACACAAGAAGACCCACAGACCCACACAGAGACATGTATACACAAGAAGACCCACACAGAGACACATGTATACACAAGAAGACCCACACAGACATGTGCATACACATGAAGACCCGCAGACCCACACAGAGACACGTGTATACACAAGAAGACCCACACAGAGACATGTGTACACAAGAAGACCCACACTGAGACACGCGTAGACACAAACAGACCCATACAGAAACACGTGTATACACAAGAATGTCGGCAATGCGATAGGGGAGATGGGGGCACATTTGGTCGCTGTTTGCAATTTTCTTTCTCACTCACAAATGAACAGACAATGAAGGCTGGAATAAACATTAACGTGAACTTGAATCATTTAATGACACAGGAAGTAAAGGAAATAAACATGTGTATGGTGCAGGTTCACACAGTTAGTGTTTATAACTGCCTGTCCAGTGTCAGGGGTAGACTGGGTCATTAATGATTAATACTCTAAAATCACAGCTGTCAGAATGACTGAAATAAATACGAATTATAGACTGGTTCTACTGAGAGAACTATGTCAAAATAAAATAAGAAACCCAGAAAGGAACAAATTATACTAATTTATGCAACATTGTAACCTAGGTTGGCACGGTCAAAAATAAATAACTATGTCAAAATCAAAATAAAATAATAAACCCAGAAAGGAACAAATTAGACTAATTTATGCAACATTGCAACCTAGCTTGGCACGGTCAATTGAATTAGTCAGTACAACACACGCATTATTTTTGGCCTGGGGTCGTCTTTTCCTTCATGGCCTAACGCAAACTCCAAGCACTGGTTTACGACATCCTTCCTACAACCACTGCCACAGTTACGCCATAGGGTCCAGAAAACTGTCAACTAAGGGGCAGTTTTTTTGCTGCTTCTCAAAAAGTAGTAAGTTTGTTACAAACAACTCAAATAAAACAAGGCGTGTCATTTATTGCCGCTAACAAAGTTTACACCAGCACAAATAAAACCACAATCGTTTGAATCGAGACGGAACTCTCTCAGTTTTTTTGTTTTTTTTTTGCCCGGGGTGGATACGTCTCATGTTTACGTGCGTGCTTTGGCGCTAGGTCGCTTCTACGGTCGTATTAGTACCCAAACCTTTCGGAGGGCGCTGACCGCGTCGCTGGACAGCTGCGCGGACACTTTATGTGCCCCTTCAGTGGCGTAACCAAATCTGGCAGAGTTTGGAGGAAGGTGCCGGAACTAAGCGGTGCTCGGAGTGTGGGCCTAAAGCCCGTTCTTAATTGGGCGAATGTTTGTTCGCGAACCTAGTTGGAAGTATTCGGCGAACCTAATTGGGCGAACTTTTCTTCGAACTGCGACGAAACTATATTCGGGGTCCAAAAAGCTTCGCTCAACATGTTCTGGGAACATTCGCCCTATTCGACGAACATTGCCTCTGATTGGCTGAGAGCAGAGCTCTCCTGTGGATGAGGAAGAAATAAAAATAAAAATGGATGAGGCGGTGTCGCTAGGTTCTTCACTCGCTTCGGAGGGAATTTGTTTATTTGTTGACTTGTGGGAGGCGCAGCCTTGTCTCGGAGACCCAGAATGAGATAGTAGTTAGTTGAATTACCCTGTGAGGAATGATTAAAGTATATTGACTTGACTTTAGCCTACATTTTCGATCATGCTCTCTCCTGCGTGTCTCAGTGCCGCCAGTTCGGGCCGAAGCTTGCATCTCATTACAAGCCAGTTGAGAACGAAGTAAAGTTCGTCGAACTGTCCGAACCATGTTCGGCGAACTAAAAGTTCCATTAAGAAACGAATCATAGTTCGTCGAACTGTCCGAAGTATGTTCGGCGAACACAACATTCGCCCAGTTAAGAACGGGTTTAACGCAGCCGTCCCAGTTTGCCCCCGGCTGGGTATGGTTACGACTGAATTGGGTGTTTATATTTAAATAATACGCAGTCAATTTCTATTAAGTGCACAAAAAATATGTTTGGGGTTATTTATCCATACTCCCGGAACATTATCTGTACGACATATTTTTTTATGAGTTTGTTTACAAAGAAAAAGTCTTGGATATCCCCAAATGTGCTTTGAGTGAGGCAGAGACAGAAGGGGTGGGGGGTTGAAACTTCCTCGAACTGATTCAGACTGCCGCCACTTGCTATTATTGCGAAAAATTATTTGACAATGATGACTTTGCTACTCAAAAACAAAGACTGGATAGAAAATGCTATTGTTTCTGGTGAGCTACAAACATGTCTATGCCTTACGTTCGATTCACCTTATAGCTCAGCCAATCAAGGAATAAGGAATATTACGAGTATCTCAAAACATACAAATCATCCCGTAGCTGGGTTAGTAAGAGTTAATGAAAATCTTATCAAAACATATGAGTAATGGTGTAGCTCGGCCAATAAGATTTTTTTGTTTTTGTTTTTTTTGTTTTAAAGTATGTAAAATATATAGATCAAGGTTGCTGTGAATGAGTAACGGACATTTTATTTATTTATTTTTTAAGAGGCTTCATATGGACACAGTTTATACTGATTATTATGCATTTCTCAAACTTAATTCTCTTTCAAATAAAAAGGATAGATCAAAATATTTACCGTATCTGTATTTACTAATACACATTTTTGCTATTAGAATAACATGATTGATGGCTAGAACGTCACTGCTGTTCTCCGTTTCATGATATCCAAATAAAACGTCCTTTAATTTAATTTTAATTTTATTAATTACGGCCAATAACCGGGTCAAAACATAGGCTAGATACGGGTCAGCTTGCAACATGGTGACTAGTAAGAGTTAATGAACATTATCAAGACACACGGGTCGTCTTACAGCGCGGCAGGTAAAAATTAGGCGCAGTTGCGTTGGTAGAAGTTCCAGGCGACGTTATATCCGTTGTGTCCTGTGAAATCATCTGGCGCATCTAGAGCAGTGACTTCTGCGAGGTAGCAGGTTGAATGAAGGCTTTCGTACATCTTTTCAAAGTTGAGGCACGTTGGAATATCTGTGCAAGCCTGCTTACACCCAGCAACCAACTCAACAGCGGTGTAGTTGTTGTACCCGTCCAAGCCGGTTCCAGGATACATGATGTAGGTAGGCTGGAGATCAGACGCGCTGCAGTCTGAAATCGGAGAGATCCTGACTGGTTAAAAGCAGAAAAAATAAAACGGCTAGATAAACTAATTTAAGGGCATACTTCGTTCTCCTATAAAAGGAAGTTTTACTTCAAACATAGCGTGTGAGCCGGTTTGGCCTAGCGGTAAAGCGTTAGGCTGGTAAGCGGAAGGACCTCGGTTCAATACCGCTTCGGCTCTCCTTTCTCTTCAAAAAGGTTGTGGTTTGTGGACACTGTCTTGTGACTGTGTCCATCACTTCCTACTGAAACATTAAAATGGCTCTCATCGCTGCCCATCTTAATGCAGAAGTCATTCTGGTGGTGACAGTGTAGCGATAGGTATATAATCTCCCTCTCCCCCCACCTCCATACTCCCTTCCCCCCATTCTCCCCGTCCCTAATAAGCCGTACGGTTTCTGTGGACGTTAAGCACCGTGTTTACTTACTAAACATAGCGTACCATCCGGCAACAGACAAGGGAGTTAATTAGCGCTCGAAATACGTAACACAAGTACAACAACAAAGACCTAGTCGCCTACAATAACTCTCACCTTGCATGCGTGTAAATACAAGGTGCATAAACTCCACCAGAGGTACATCCTCATAAAAGGATGCCCACAATTATTTTATTTTTTGAAATGCCCCCAAGTGGCTTATAACTATACGCTACATTTCAGGCACACTCGGCGACACAGGTGTGCACAGGCATAAGACAGAACCAATCTTTATTCAGAATCTCTTTAGGCCGCCAGTTTTATCCTACAGTTCAGAATGTTCTGCTCACAGCGGCGGTCAGGTTGATCGCACCTGAGTCGGAGAGAAAACCGTTCCCGTCACAGTTTTGTGGGAACTCAGGTCAGATGGTGGAACGCTCTCTTTCCTGGCGACACGTTAACTGCTCATCCTGCTCCCTTTTCCAATAATCCCTGCACTTTCGAACTCACGTAAATCACAATCATCTTGAAATTACCCCGTTCAACATCCACACCCTTCTCGCACTTCAATAGACAAGCGCGCAGGGACACACACACACACACACACACACACACACACACACACACACACACACACACACACACACACACACACACACACACACGGAAGCGCGCCTGGGTACGCCCTCAAACATCTGTAGATCAGGATGATCTCAGTTTAACCATGTTCCGGTACGTTTTGTCGCCACGACACATTTTGTCACCAAAGTGAACGTGCCGTGGTGACAAAACGTGCCGCAACAGAGCACTTTTTTTCTTTTTTCTTTTTTGGGGTGGGGTCAACATTATTGCATTCACAATAATAACGTTCCAATAAGCATTGCAAAAACAAAGCACAAAACAACCTCTCTTTGAGCACGTGCATAAGAATGCTGGCTCTAATTTAACTGACTGAGTTCTTTGGCTCTAACTGCATGTAAACATGGTGCTTAACGTCCACAGAAACCATAAGGCTTATTAGGGACGGGGAGAAGGGGGTACGGAGGTGGGGGAGAGTGAGATGGAGGGGGAGATCATATACCTATCGCTACACTGTCACCACCAGAATGACTCCTGCATTAAGATGGGCAGTGATGAGAGCTATTTTAATGTTTCATTAATTGTGAGGGACAAAGTCACAAGACAGTGTCCACAGACCACAATTTTTGAAGAGAAAGGAGAGCCGAAGCGGATTCGAACCGAGGTCCCTCTGCTTACCAGCCTAACGCCTTACCGCTAGGCCAAACCGGCTCACACTAACTGCATGTTGATGTCGATCGTTTCTATACAGCGCTACTCTCCGCTCTCGAGCAAACTCACTGCGCTCTTGTCGCATGTGATTCTACATGAGTGACTAGCTTTTAAGACCGCGTTTTGAATATCCGCCGAAGTGACGTACTTACAGCGCCGTTTGGTTGTTACACTGGAACGAACCATCAGCTGCCATGACAGTGTGAGCTCCTCGGAATTCACATCGGAAGGTCTTTGGTTCCAATCACATCAGTGCCCTTCGGGAGTGTCATGGGCCCGGTGGGAAAGCTGAGATCACAGCTGAGCTTTACGGATGCACTGTGTGAGGGTTTCGAGTCTGGCTAGCACTGTGCTAATTGTGGTATGTCACTGTCCTGGTGTCAGTCCTGTTACCAACTGTGACAATTCATCATCCTGGCGTGAATCCAGCTTCTAACTAACTATGACAATGTCGTACTGAACATCCTGTTACCAACTGTGACAATTCATCATCCTGGCGTGAATCCAGCTTCTAACTAACTATGACAATGTCGTACTGAACATCCTGTTACCAACTGTGACAATTCATCATCCTGTGGTGAATCCAGCTTCTAACTAACTATGACAATGTCGTACTTAACATCCTGTTACCAACTGTGACAATTCATCATCCTGGCGTGAATCCAGCTTCTAACTAACTATGACAATGTCGTACTGAACATCCTGTTACCAACTGTGACAATTCATCATCCTGTGGTGAATCCAGCTTCTAACTGTGACAATCCGTTGTACTGAACTGAACCCAGCTAGGACAATCCGTCGTAATGAAGCGAACGTATTGTGTACCTAGCTAGGACAATCCGCCGTACTGAAGTGAACCAGTGTGTACCTAGCTAGGACAATCCGCCGTACTGAAGTGAACCAGTCTGTACCTAGCTAGAACAATTCGTCGTACTGAAGTGAACCAGTGTGTACCTAGCTAGGACAGTCCGTCGTACTGAAGTGAACCAGTGTGTACCTAGCTAGAACAATTCGTCGTACTGAAGTGAACCAGTGTGTACCTAGCTAGGACAATCCGCCGTACTGAAGTGAACCAGTGTGTACCTAGCTAGGACAGTCCGTCGTACTGAAGTGAACCAGTGTGTACCTAGCTAGAACAATTCGTCG
Organism: Alviniconcha marisindica; assembly: GCA_018857735.1. Classification (NCBI taxonomy): domain Eukaryota; kingdom Metazoa; phylum Mollusca; class Gastropoda; family Provannidae; genus Alviniconcha; species Alviniconcha marisindica. Next base: position 911,973 of record JABMCL010002828.1, on the reverse strand, counting down.
TACTGAAGTGAACCAGTGTGTACCTAGCTAGGACAATCCGCCGTACTGAAGTGAACCGTGTGTACCTAGCTAGGACAATCCGTCGTACTGAAGTGAACCGGTGTGTACCTAGCTAGGACAATCCGTCGTACTGAAGTGAACGAGTGTGTACCTAGCTAGGACAATCCGTCGTACTGAAGTGAACCAGTGTGTACCTAGCTAGGACAATCCGTCGTACTGAAGTGAACCAGTGTGTACCTAGCTAGGACAATTCGTCGTACTGAAGTGAACCAGTGTGTACCTAGCTAGGACAATCCGTCGTACTGAAGTGAACCAGTGTGTACCTAGCTAGGACAATCCGTCGTACTGAAGTGAACCAGTGTGTACCTAGCTAGGACAATCCGTCGTACTGAAGTGAACCAGTGTGTACCTAGCTAGGACAATCCGCGTACTGAAGTGAACATGTGTAACTAGCTAGGAAATTCGTCGTACTGAAGTGAACCAGTGTAACTAGCTAGGACAATTCGTCGTACTGAAGGTGAACCAGTGTACAATGCTAGGACAATCGCGTGACGAAGTGAACGTATTTGAACTGGCAGAGAAACTCGTATGAAGGATCAGCTGTAACATGAGAACAAACTCGTACACTGAGGTGAAACTAACAGTTATAACGGAGGTAAATGTGAAAGAACGACATGTGGGAACACTAACAAGTATAACGGAGGTGTATGTGAAAGAACGACATTTGAATACTAACAAGTATGAACGGAAGGTGTATGTGAAAGAACGACATTGTGGAACACTAACAAGTATAACGGAGGTGTATGTGAAAGAACGACACTGTTGAATACTAACAAGTATGACGGAGGTGTATGTGAAAGAACGACATTGTGGGAATACTAACAAGTATGACGGAGGTGTATGTGAAAGAACGACATTGTGGGAACACTAACAAGTATAACGGAGGTGTATGTGAAAGAACGACATTGTGGGAACACTAACAAGTATAACGGAGGTGTATGTGAAAGAACGACATTGTGGGAATACTAACAAGTATAACGGAGGTGTATGTGAAAGAACGACATTGTGGGAACACTAACAAGTATAACGGAGGTGTATGTGAAAGAACGGCATTGTGGGAACACTAACAATATAGTATAACGGAGGTGTATGTGAAAGAACGAAATTGTGGGAACACTAACAAGTATAACAGAAGTGTATGTGAAATGACGGCAGGGTGAGAACAGACGTGTATGTGACAGAACGACAGGGTGACAACACTAACAAGTGTAACAGAAGTGTATGTGACAGAACGACAGGGTGAGAACAGAAGTCTATGTGAAAGAACGGCAGGGTGAGAACAGACGTGAGTGTGAAAGAACGACAGGGTGACAACACTAACAAGTGTAACAGAAGTGTATGTGACAGAACGACAGGGTGACAACACTAACAAGTGTAACAGAGTGTATGTGACAGAACGACAGGGTGACAACACTAACAAGTGTAACAGAAGTGTATGATACAGAATGACAGGGTGACAACACTAACAAGTGTAACAGAAGTGTATGTGACAGAACGACAGGGTGACAACACTAACAAGTGTAACAGAGTGTATGTCAGTGACAGAACGACAGGGTGAAACACAAACACACGCAACAGAAGTGAAGGTAGACCACTCACAGGCCACACAGGTCTTGCTGCGGACGGAGTAGTAGTACCCCGGTGTACAGAGACACCTGCCTTTGTAGCACTCACTGTTGTTCTCCGCACACTCATCATTTCCTGCACAAGGTCTGTACAGCCAGTCTGAAGGATCTGAAAGACAGAGACAGTTTGGTTTGTAAACCAGGAAAGGGGTCATACTTCCCCATGCCAATGCAGCTTCGATGAGCTTTTAACAAAAGTGCAAAGTGGAACGAGAAGCCCAGACTGGCCTGTGTCAGTTCTCGTCCTCCTCCATCGAATACTCTTGTGGATGTACTGCCCTGGATGTGCTGGAGTGGGGGGAAATGACCGAGCGGACAGACTGGTGGAGAAAGCAATCATTACAAGCAGCTTGCGTGTCGGAAGACCTGGGGTACAAAGCCAAGGACACGACACCATCCATCGCCTGCAGAATGGAGGCATAGAAACAGGAAGTGCTCGATGATCTCCACTGAAAGGACTAGAAGCGGCCATCGTCAATCGGACCAGCATTAGGACTGTTTAAAAGGCAACGCCGGGGAAACTTCTGAGAAAGTGGGCAGTAATCATACATATAATTTGTGGTTAAAATGGGCAGTAATTATACCTGTAATCTGTGGTCAAAGTGGGCAGTAATCATACCTGTAATCTGTGGTCAAAGTGGGCAGTAATCATACCTGTAATCTGTGATCAAAGTGGGCAGTATCATACCTGTAATCTGTGGTCAAAGTGGGCAGTACTCATACCTGTAATCTGTGGTCAAAGTGGGCAGTACTCATACCTGTAATCTGTGGTCAAAGTGGGCAGTAATCATACCTGTAATCTGTGGTCAAAGTGGGCAGTACTCATACCTGTAATCTGTGGTCAAAGTGGGCAGTACTCATACCTGTAATCTGTGGTCAAAGTGGGCAGTAATCATAACTGTAATCTGTGGTCAAAGTGGGCAGTAATCATACCTGTAATCTGTGGTCAAAGTGGGCAGTAATCATACCTGTAATCTGTGGTCAAAGTGGGCAGTACTCATACCTATAATCAACGACTAACAGAGTCCCTCACCCGTTGTATGCACCCTCCTGTACGTCCTGGCTCCGCTAGCAGACACCCATTGTACGTTCAGCAGTGGAGGCCAGACGGGGCCATTGCCGCGACAAGTGCCCGGGGAGGTCGTGATGGGCCCCGGAATGAAGGTGAAACTGTGGCACTCCTCTCTCTCCTTGCACTGGCGAGCGCAGTCTGTTCTTGATGGAGCTTTAGAATCGAACAACACGTCCTCGGTAATCATGCCGTCGGCGATGCACACATCCTGGACGTACCGGTAGTGGGGTATTTCTGCGGCTAGTACAGAAAGCCGCACGGAGGTGAACAGTATCGCCAGGCAGATGATTTGAACTGCTGCCATCTTCTACCTTGTTGTCAAACTGCGGACAGGCTGTTAGCCAATCAGAGGGCTGTGGAGAATGGAGTCATGGGCTGTGACGTCGTGGAAGCGATTCAGTGTGCACCACGGACCTATATACCCGTCCATGGTCATGGTGTGCACAGCCTGCAGTCTGTGTTTCAGAAGCATCCGGTCAGGGTCTAGTCGCTCGCGCGCTTTTTTGCTCATTGATTCATAGCGCACGATTTGGACCACTTTGGATTAACCCCTTCACTGCCATGATGTCACTTGAAAAAGGCCAATAAAAGAGCAAAATTTGAAACCCTTAACTGTTTCTGCCTATATTTTTCGCACTGTCATGTGAAAGGACAGTTTTCATCGAATCACATGGCACTGAAAGTAGATGTTATAGGAGTGGAAAATATACTATTTGCAGTCGCGTTCGTGTATCTGAAGGCCGGAAATTTTAAAGACTGGGGCAGTGTAGTTAAACGTACGCGGCCTCAACATCGAAAGCAAAACAAAAAGCCACTGAGGGATTAAGGAGGGAGAGACAGACATAATTATAGACTGAGGGTTTAAGGAGGGAGAGACAGACATAATTATAGACTGAGGGATTAAGGAGGGAGAGACAGACATAATTATAGACTGATGGGTTAAGGAGGGAGAGACACGCATAATTATAGACTGAGTGATTAAGGAGGGAGACACGCATAATTATAGACTGAGGGATTAAGGAGAGAGAGACATAATTATAGACTGAGGGATTAAGGAGGGAGAGACACGCATAATTATAGACTGAGGGATTAAGGAGAGAGAGACATAATTATAGAATGAGGGATTAAGGACGGAGAGACAGACATAATTATAGACTGAGGGATTAAGGAGGGAGAGACAGTTATATACTGGGTGATTAAGAGTGAATGAGAGATAGACATGTAGACTGAGAGATTAAGGAGGGAGACAGACATAATTATAGACTGAGTGATTAAGGAGGGAGACACGCATAATTATAGACTGAGGGATTAAGGAGAGAGACATAATTATAGACTGAGGGATTAAGGACTGAGAGACAGACATAATTATAGACTGAGGGATTAAGGAGGGAGAGACAGACATAATTATAGACTGAGGGATTAAGGAGGGAGAGACAGACATAATTATAGACTGAGGGATTAAGGAGGGAGAGACAGACATAATTATAGACTGACGGGTTAAGGAGGGAGAGACACGCATAATTATAGACTGAGTGATTAAGGAGGGAGACAGACATAATTATAGACTGAGTGATTAAGGAGGGAGACGCGCATAATTATAGACTGAGGGATTAAGGAGAGAGAGACATAATTATAGACTGAGGGATTAAGGAGGGAGAGACAGACGTAATTATAGGCTGAGGGATGAAGGAGGGAGAGACAGTTATATACTGGGTGATTAAGAGTGAATGAGAGATAGACATGTAGACTGAGAGATTAAGGGAAAGATAGGATCGATTGAGGGATTAAAGAAAGAGGGCGAGTCAGACAGGAAGGTCTATAAGGCGAAGGTTGAGACAGACATATAAACCGAAGGACTATGAAAGCGAGACACAAATATGTAAACTGATAAATTAAAGATGGAGGTTGAGACAGACATATAGACTGAGGGACTATGAAAGCGAGACATAGACATGTAAACTGATAAAGATGGAGGGAGAGACAGACATATAGACTGAGGGACTGAGATAGCGAGAAACAGACGTCTAGACTAGGGGGATTAAGAAGGGCAGAGAGAGAGAGACATACAGACTGAAGGATTAAGAGAGGGTGGGAGGCAGACATGCAGACTGATCGGGGATTAGAAGGAGGGATATATTGATAAAGATATTAAGACACAGACAGTCATATAAACTGAGGCATTATGAGAGTCAGGAACTTCTTTATTCCATTTAAAGTCAAACGTGTGTGCAACACGTGAATAACAAACGTGAATAACAAACAAACAAAAATTAATGTACATGTGAAAACGCTACACAGTCAAAGAGTGCCCAACGACAACCAGGCAAGTCTGACCCCAGAAGCATTGTTAAATAGATAAGGTTTTACACAAATGCGCTGTAACATAAATAGTATCACGCACATTAACATGACTTAGATGATTTGAACTGCTGCCATCTTCAGCCTTATTGTCAAACTGCGGACTCGGAGAAAAGGGCGGTAGGCTGTAAGCCAGTCAGAGGGCTGTGGAGAATGGAGTCAAGGGCTGTGTGCACAGCCTGCGGTCCGCGTTATGAGGGACCAAAAATGAGGGAGAGACCGACATACAGACTGGGTGATTCAGAGCGTTAGAGATAGACATACAGACTGGGCGATTCAGAGCGTTAGAGATAGACATAGAGACTCGGTGATTCAGAGCGTTAGAGATAGACATACAGACTGGGTGATTCAGAGTGTTAGAGATAGACATACAGACTGGGCGATTCAGAGCGTTAGAGATAAACATACAGACTCGGTGATTCAGAGTGTTAGAGACAGAAATGCAGACTGGATGATTCAGAGTGTTAGAGATAGACATAAAGACTGGGTGATTCAGGGTGTTAGAGATAGACATACAGACTGGGCGATTCAGAGCGTTAGAGATAGACATACAGACTGGGTGATTCGGAGTGTTAGAGATAGACATACAGACTGGGTGATTCGGTGTGTTAGAGATAGACATACAGACTGGGTGAATCAGAGCGTTAGAGATATACATACAGACTAGGTGATTCAGAGCGTTAGAGTCAGAAATACAGACTGGGTGATTCAGAGCGTTAGAGTCAGAAATGCAGACTGGGCGATTCAGAGCGTTAGAGATAGACATACAGACTGGGTGATTCAGAGTGTTAGAAACAGACATACAGACTGAGTGATTCAGAGTGTTAGAGACAGACATACAGACTGGGTGATTCAGAGCGTTAGAGTCAGAAATCCAGACTGGGCGATTTAGAGCGTTAGAGACAGACATACAGACTGGATGATTCAGAGTGTTAGAGACAGACATACAGACTGAGTGATCCTGAGTGTTAGAGACAGATATGCAGACTGGGTGAGTCAGAGCGTTAGAGATTGAAATACAGGCTGGGTGATTCAGAGCGTTAGAGATAGACATACAGACTGGGTGATTCAGAATGTTAGAGATAGAGACAGACTGGGTGATTCAGAATGTTAGAGATAGGCAGGCAGACTGGGTGATTCAGAATGTTACAGATAGAGACAGACTGGGTGATTCAGAATGTTAGAAATAGGCAGACAGACTGGGTGATTCAGAGCGTTAGAGATAGTCATACAGTAGGGTGATTAGAGTGTTAGAGACACACAGACAGGGTGATTCAGAGTGTTAGAGATAGACACACAGACTGGGTGATTCAGAGTGTTAGAGACAGACGTATAGACTGAGGTATTGAGAGTTTAAGAGACAGATACACAGGCTGAGGGACTGAGAGTGGTAGAGACAGATGTACAGACTGAGAAACTGAGAATTATGGAGAACATACAAACAGACTGAGGAATCAACAAAACTGTGGAGAAGCAGGCATAGAGACTGAAATACTAAGAGAGGAGAGACAGACAAGTAGACCGAAGGACTAAGAATTTGGGAGAGACACACATACTTATAGACTGAGGTATTAACAGTTAGAGAGAAACACACATATAGACTGAAGGATTAAGAATTAGATAGAAATATACACATAGACTGAGGGATTAAGAATTAGAATCATACACATAGACTGAGGGATTAAGAACTAGAGAGAAGCATATACATAGACTGAGTGACTAAGAATTAGAGAGAAACATACATATAGACTGAGGTATTAAGAACTAGAATCATACACATAGACTGAGGTATTAAGAATTAGAGAGAAGCATACACACAGACTGAGGGATTAAGAATTAGAATCATACACATAGACTGAGGTATTAAGAATTAGAGAGAAGCATACACATAGACTGAGGGATTAAGAATTAGAATCATACACATAGACTGAGGTATTAAGAATTAGAGAGAAGCATACACATAGACTGAGGGATTAAGAATTAGAATCATACACATAGACTGAGGTATTAAGAATTAGAGAGAAGCATACACATAGACTGAGGGATTAAGAATTAGAATCATACACATAGACTGAGGTATTAAGAATTAGAGAGAAGCATACACATAGACTGAGTGATTAAGAATTAGAGAGAAACATACATATAGACTGAGTGATTAAGAATTAGAGAGAAACATACATATAGACTGAGGGATTAAGAATTAGAGAGAAGCATACACATAGACTGAGTGATTAAGAATTAGAGAGAAACATACATATAGACTGAGGGATTAGGAATTAGAATCATACACATAGACTGAGGTATTAAGAATTAGAGAGAAGCATACACATAGACTGAGTGATTAAAAATTAGAGAGAAACATACATATAGACTGAGGGATTAAGAATTAGAGAGAAGCATACACATAGACTGAGTAATTAAGAATTAGAGAGAAGCATACACATAGACTGAGTGATTAAGAATTAGAGAGAAACATACATATAGACTGAGGTATTAAGAATTAGAGAGAAACATACACATAGACTGAGTGATTAAGAATTAGAGAGAAGCATACACATAGACTGAGGGATTAAGACTGATTAGAGAGAAGCATATACATAGACTGAGGGATTAAGAATTAGAGAGAACGGACAAAGAGAAAAGAGATGATAGCTGATTTCAGGAGACAGGCGCTTAATGTCCACAGAAACCGTACGGCTTATTAGGGACGGGGAGAAGGGGGGAAGGGGGTATTTAGGTACGGGAGAGGGAGATTATATACCTATCGCTACACTGTCACCACCAGAATGACTTCTGCATTAAGATGGGCAGCGATGAGAGCCATTTTAATGTTTCAGTAGGAAGTGAGGGACAAAGTCACAAGACAGTGTCCACAAACCACAACCTTTTTGAAGAGAAAGGAGAGCCGAAGCGGTATCGAACCGAGGTCCTTCTGCTTACCAGCCTAACGCTTTACCACTAGGCCAAACCGGCTCACGCTCACGCATTGTGAAAAGGTGGAAATAGTCCTTAAGCACCCCGGAACGATCTTTGAGGACACCCTGAAATGGGATTTTAACACTGAGGCCACCACTAAGAAAGGGAACCAACGACTCCATCTGCTGCGGAAGTTCAGATCTTTTAACATTGATGCAGCTATTCTTAAGCTGTTTTATCACTCTCTCAGAGCGTTTTGACCTTTTCTTTCATTTACTGGTTTTATCATCTTAACACTAAGCAAAGAAACTCATTGCAGAGAATTGTGAATTTTAGTTCCAAAATAATCTGTGATCAAGTCAGAAATTTATTCTTGTTCCGTCACCAACAGATTTTATACAAAGTGGAATCTATTTTAAAGGACCCTGAGCGCCTTAGACTGAAGGATTAATAAAATGAGAGACATTGTGTGTAGACTGAAAGAATAAGGGACAGACTTATAGACTGAAAGATGAAGGGAATGATAGACATTCAAGACTGGAACTCGAACTCAAACTCGAAAACTTTCATACTCAAGGATAGTAGCGTTAGGTCCATTTGGACCTATCTAACAGCCAGTCCTTGCTATACTACAAACACGGAAGGAATAAGTGAATGACAGACATACAGAGTGAAGGATTCAGAGAATGAGAGACAGAAGATCTAAACACCTAAAAGGCTAAAAACAACGCTATTTATTAGGACAAAAGACAGCATGCGAATGTTAGGGGTTATCCGCGGGTTCAAGCTACCAAACAACACTTAAACAACAGTTAAACGGTGAAAATGAGATGTGAAAATAGGACACTTATTTGCTTTTGGTTGAGCTGTGTTCTTTTAGTGACTGGAGCCCTCAAACAGTTTTGTTTTTTGTTTTTCATTTTTCATTTTTTCATTCTCTTAATCTGTCAGTCTGTGTGTCTGTCCGTCTATCCCTTCTCCTTGATTCCTCAGTCGATACGTCTATTTCTCCTTCTCTTAACTCCCAGTCTATACTCGCAGTAGGATTCTGCGGACGCAGGAATTTGGGTCCCTTCTATTGAGAACTCTGAGCAGACATAAGTTCTCCCTTCAAAGCCTTGAGCAGGTCAGAATATAGCGATGTATGCTTTGCCCACTGCCAGGAACTTCTTCCTTGTCCTCGTTTCCACCGCTCCGGTCCATTTTACCTTCAATCGTTTCCCATGTCTACTTTTTAACAGGATTTGTTTGGGCTAATGAAGTTTCCCGTGATGGTCTTGGGAATAAGACAGGTAATCACCCTGCTCCTCGTCACAATTGATTGACACCGGTTCCTGACAGCGGAACATCACTATAGGCTGCAAAACATATGAGAGTGTTTTTTGTCAGTGAATGAAACATAAATGTGTTTGTGATTGAAAGAGTTTTCTCTCCTCTGTTGGGTACGCTCAGTATATATATTGGTTTGGGGTTCCATCGTGGTAAACGTGGTCGTTCCGTCGGTTGTAGTTAAGTTAAATGTAAATACCGAAATGTGCTTGTTATTGACCCCTTTTGATTGGCTTGCCTTTACTGTGGACTGTGGTGTCCAAAGCTGTGTTCCAGCTCTTGGCTTGTCAGACGTCACACAAACACAACAACAAAAACCTGAGTCGCTTCGGAAACTCTCACCAGGAATGCGAGTAAAATTTTAATACAAGGCACATTAACTCCACCAGAGCGCTAATTAACTCCCTTGTTTGTTTATTCTGCACAAGTGCATTGGGTCTCGTTCCGTTTCAGATTCTGGCTTGTGATTTGGTAAGATGTGTTGTGAACTGGTATGAAAGAATCTTTAATGTGTGATTTGTCTAAAGGTGGCCCTAAGCGGTTTACAGGACGTGAAATTCCCCGAGCTATCTAAAAGATGTGAAAAACAAAAAACTAAAAGATTCCCAGCCACACACTGGGCTGTTCAAAAAAGATATATAGAACTACACACAAACGTTTTCATGTTCAAAAAAAATAAAAATAAAAATAAAAAAAGCAGTATCTAGCTACCACTCAAGAAAAGAAAATGTGAAGAAAATGTATCTGTGGCGGTTAGAGACATATTTTTGTCCTGCCCAAAATAGACAAAGATTTAAAAAAAATCTTTGCTTGCACTAGAAGATTTGAAAATCAAATACATGCACAACAGAAAACGTGCAGAAGACCTAGCTATCTGACATACAGACAATTGAATATAGCCCTTTGTGTAGCTCACGCTCATCAGATAATTATGCTGTTTATTCTGAAATGAAATGAAGTGATGTGGTGATTTACACATTGCATAACACACAGAGAACTACGAACACGTTGTTCCACTTCCAGTTGTTCCTTTGATTTTAACAGCTCAACACACTTAAGAAAGCTAAGCAGATAATTTTTATGTCAGTCACTTTGAGGACTTTCAGAACTGAGAATCAACGGTTTATGATTGCTGCAAATTGTTCAGATTGGCAGACTGATAACCTTGCCCCCACTGAGTCATTTCATATGCATTTTATTTTTCACACACCCTGTTGAACAATTAATCCGTGTACATGTCATATTATTTCGGCATCTCATGTAACTTTCGCTTTATTCTTCTACCTTGGCAGCAGAAAGTTACAGTAGAAAGCTCAACAATTTCAAAGACAGTGAGAGAAAAGTATGCATCAATACTGAAAAAAGAAGCTTTTCTGATATTTTCACAAAAAGTACAAACTTAAACTTTCTTACATTATTGTTCATAACTATCACTCTCCACATATTAATGCATTGTTTGTCTCAAATTATTTACAGTCTCTTTATAACCTTAAACAGTTTCTTTAGTTAAAACAAGTTAACATAAAATCATATCTATTATTATTCTTGTTTCAGTATTTATTTGTTTTGCTTAGGAAATAAGAAGGAAGGAGATAAAGGATTTAAGAAAGTGAGAGACAGACATATAGCCCGAGGGATTAAAACAGTGAAGAAACAAACATACACACTGAGAGACCAGGACAGAGTCTCCCTCTGTCCCTGTCTCTCAGTGTGTATGTTTGTTTCTTATAACACACGTAACAGAGAATTTATAGAGCGCTTTCAGAGATACAACTCGCAACGCGTAAACACTCACACACAGATCAACGGCATAAAACTACATTAACAAACATACTGACACAAAGCATGATGAAATGCAAACATAGGCTGAGTGATTGTTAGCACGGGTGATCTGAAACGCGTTCGCTGTAAGCACTGGTGATCTGAAACAAGGTCACTGTAAGCACTGGTGATCTGAAAGGTCAATGTAAGCACTGGTGATCTGAAACGAGGTCATTATAAACACTGGTGATCTGAAACGAGGTCACTATAAGCACTGGTGGTTTGAAATAAGGTCACAATAAACACTGGTGGACTGAAACGAGATCATTATAAACACTGGTGGACTGAAACGAGATCATTATAAACACTGGTGGACTGAAACGAGATCATTATGTAACCGAGTGCATTGCGGTGTGTGTCCAGGGCCATGACCCATTAAACTTTTCTTTCCTGTCGTCCTTTCTCTTTTTTCACTGGGCGGGAGTTTTACGGCCCTAATTATCTGAAGTGTTCAAACTTGCGCGCTGGGCCCGCCGTGTCCCCTTTCCCCCAGTGTCCCTGCAGAAGCAGGTCGTCTTTTAGTGTGAGCTGTTACCTGGGCACCAATGCGTCTGATTCAGGGGAGAGCCTACACTGTTTCCTGGCTGGTGCAAATAAAAGTTATGTTATAGCAACCTCTGACTTGTGACTCTTCATTAATGCTTCCAACCTGCTTCCCTCACACCCCCACCCCGCTCCCCTACAATTATAAACACTGGTGATCTGAAACTAGGTCGCCAGAAGCACTGTTGATCTAATACTAGGTCACCATAAATTCTGATAAAATGTGTTTTTGGTGGCATTTCCACGATTGCTCAGTCAGAGCGCCAGTCCCACAGGACAGTGGGAAGACTGCTCAGTGAAAACGCCAGTCCCACAGGACAGTGGGAAGACTGCTCAGTGAAAACGCCAGTCCCACAGGACAGTGGGAAGACTGCTCACTGAAAACGCCAGTCCCACAGGACACTGGAAAACCTGCTCACTGAAAACGCCAGTCCCACAGGACACTGGAAAACCTGCTCACTGAAAACGCCAGTCCCACAGGACACTGGAAAACCTGCTCACTGAAAACGGCAGTCCCAAAGGACAGTGGAAAAACTGCTCAGGGAAAACAACAGTCCCACGGGACAGTGTGAAGACCACTGAGACTGCTCCGCGAGAATGTCAGACCCCATAGAACAGATTGGAGACTGCTCAGTGAGAACTCAGGGCTCAGGGCTGTGTGAAGACTTGCCAGTGACAACGCCAGTGCCACAGGGCTGTGTGAAGACCTGCCAGTGACAACGCCAGTGCCACAGGGCTTTGTAAAGACCTGCCAGTGACAACGCCAGTGCCACAGTCTGTGTGAAGACCTGCCAGTGACAACGCCAGTGCCACAGCGCTGTGTGAAGACCTGTCAGTGACAACGCCAGTGCCACAGCGCTGTGTGAAGACCTGTCAGTGACAACGCCAGTGCCACAGCGCTGTGTGAAGACCTGCCAGTGACAACGCCAGTGCCACAGCGCTGTGTGAAGACCTGCCAGTGACAACGCCAGTGCCACAGGGATGTGTGAAGACCTGCGAGTGACAACGCCAGTGCCACAGGGATGTGTGAAGACCTGTCAGTGACAACGACAGTGCCACAGGGCTGTGTGAAGACTTGTCAGTGACAACGCCAGTGCCACAGGGCTGTGTGAAGACTTGTCAGTGACAACGCCAGTGCCACAGGGCTGTGTGAAGAATTGTCAGTGACAACGCCAGTGCCACAGGGCTGTGTGAAGACTTGTCAGTGACAACGCCAGTGCCACAGGGCTGTGTGAAGAATTGTCAGTGACAACGCCAGTGCCACAGGGCTGTGTGAAGACTTGTCAGTGACAACGCCAGTGCCACAGGGCTGTGTGAAGAATTGTCAGTGACAACGCCAGTGCCACAGGGCTGTGTGAAGAATTGTCAGTGACAACGCCAGTGCTACAGGGCTGTGTGAAGGCTTGTCATTGACAACGCCAGTGCCACAGGACTGTGTGAAGAATTGTCAGTGGCAACAGCAGTCACGGGACAGTGTGAGCACTTCTAAGCTAGAAAGGCAGTGCACACGTACACAGCTACAGACATACGTAAACACAGACACACATATTTACACACATAAATCAGTGAGCCGGTTTGGCCTAGCGGTAAGACGTTAAGCTGGTAAGCGGAAGGACCTCGGTTCGATACCGCTTCGGCTCTCCTTTCTCTTCAAAAAGGTTGCGGTTTGTGGACACTGTTTAGTGACTTTGTCCATCACTTCCTACTGAAACATTAAAATGGCTCTCATCGCTGCCCACCTTAATGCAGAAGTCATTCTGGTTGTGACAGTGTAGCGATAGGTATAATCTCCCCCCCCCCCCACCCCCCACCCCCCACCCCCACCCCCTTGCCCCCTTCTCCCCGTCCCTAATAACCCTTATGGTTTCTGTGGACGTTAAGCACCATGTTTACTTGCGTACAAGCATTACGTGCACAAAAGCAACACAGACCTGCTTTGGTGCCATCTGCAGCAGCTGGGCTATGCAATCTCTCTCTTCTTCTTATGATAGCATCTCTAACGCGTTCAGTGACTCCGTCGCCCTCAGCTCTGCAGCTTTTCCTTCTTACCCATTGTGGTGGACATGTACCGAGGGCATTTCACCTTCTGACTGAACGGGAATATATAGTACATCTACATCTTCGACAGTCCTGTGGGGGGCTGGGGGGTGGGGGGTGGGGGTAGGGTTAGAGTCACGTGTTCACTTCTTCAGTACAGGAAGCTCGTCGGCTCCTGTAGTCAACAGGGCTACTTATGATATGGTAGCGAGGCGGTAGCGTTTTTCTTACACTTGCTTTTACTAACTTCATGACAAATCGTTCCCGGTTGTATCAATTTTATTCTTTTAACTCATATGTTTAAATCATACATTTGTGTTAGAAACGGAAAAGTGTGATCATTTCTTGATCCCACAAATTTTCTTACTAACGAAACACACCAAATGTTCTGCCAAGAACGCAAAATAGCAAGAATGAAATGCTTTGCTATCATTCACATGCCATAGACATAGCTGAATCAAACTAAATGATTGCGGTGCGGTGCCAGTCGACGTTCTGATCCATCCTATAAACCCTGCCCGTGGCCTTTTTCGTGGTGTTTGATCCGGAGTGACTGGCCAATGTCCACCCTTTTCCTGAAGGGTCTTGACCAGTATCTGGTTTTCAAGACTGGGTATACACCAACCTTGTTTGGAAAAGCACTGACGACACTGTTGTCGTTCTACCCATTCTTTGTGTCACACGCATATTGAAAGGCCCCTCCTGGTGCCTTCTCCGGTCCCTTTCTATGCGATATTCATTTCTGTCCCCACGGTTACATTATTCAATGGTCAGTTTGAAAACACCTTACACCGTTTCGTTTCGAGGGTTAACGGGAGGTTAATCCTGATTCAGTTACTGCCTGGCGACACGCTCTAACGGTTTTGAACCAGCCAAAGACTCCCATGTAGTTTGTTATTGATCAGTTCATTTTTTCCCCCCGTTAGTCTCATATGAACCAGCTACACGGTTGACGGAACGCTAAATGAAAAGAGCTAACTTGTTTTTGCATCTATGAGCTGTTTTGGCCTAGCGGTAAGGCGTTAGGCTGGCAAGCAGACGACGTTGGTTCGAGTCCCCGCTACAGCACTCCTTTCTCTTCAACATTTGTGGTTTATAGACCACATATTGTGGTTTGTGGTCCTGTGGCCTTTCCACTCACAATTAACCCTATGAGACCCATTGAAGACTTCCAAAGAAACGACAAATGAGCATATTCGTGGTCATTCAGGTGTGAAGATATGCAATAATCTTCCTTGCAAAAACTGTTGTATTTTCAAAAACCTTTGGTGGACGTTCTGCTGCTTACATGGTTACATTCCTCTCTCTCTCTCTCTCTCTCTCTCTCTCTCTCTCTCTCTCTCTCTCTCTCTCTCTCTCTCTCTCTCTCTCTCTCTCTCTCTCTCTCTCTCTCTCTCTCTCTCTCTCTCTCCTCAGTCTATATTATATATGTTTTTCACTCTTTCAATCCCGCAGTCTATATGTCTGTCTCTCACTCTCTTTCAGCACAAGCTATTGTTTTACTTTTTGTATTCAGCCCGTGGACTTTCAATCCAAAGTAGGCTAAATCGTTCGCAGTGAATTAATGAGCAAAAAGCGCGCGAGCGACTAGACCCTGACTGGATGCTTCTGAAACAGACCGCAGGCTGTGCACACCATGACCATGGACGGGTATATAGGTCCGTGGTGCACACTGAATCGCTTCCACGACGTCACAGCCCATGCCTTCATTCTCCACAGTCCTCTGATTGGCTAACAGCCTACCGCCCTTTTCTCCGAGTCCGCAGTTTGACAAGAAGTTAGAAGATGGCAGCAGTTCAAATCACCTGCCTGTCGATACTGTTCACCTGCGTGCGGCTTTCTGTACTAGCTGCAGAAATACACGACCAGAGCTGTACGTTGAGGATGTGAGCATCGCCGACGGCATGACTACCGAGGACGTGTTGTTCGATTCTAAAGCTCCATCCGGAACAGTTTCTGCTGGCCAGTGTAACGCAAGAGAGGAGTGCCACAGTTTCACCTTCTTTCCGGGGCCCACCGCGACCTCCCCGGGCACTTGTCGCGGCAATGGCCCCGTCTGGCCTCCACTGCTGAATTTACGATTGGTGTCTGCTAGCGGAGCCAAGACGTACAGGAGGGTGCATACAACGGGTGAGGGACTCTGTTAGTCATTGATTATAGGTATGAGTACTGCCCACTTTGACCACAGGTTACAGGTATGAGTACTGCCCACTTTGACCACAGATTATAGGTATGAGTACTGCCCACTTTGACCACAGATTACAGGTATGTTTACTGCCCACTTTGACCACAGATTCTAGGTATGAATACTACCCACTTTGACCACAGATTATATGTATGAGTACTGCCCATTTTAACCACAGATTATAGGTATGATTACTGCCCAATTTGACCACAGATTATAGGTATGATTACTGCCCATTTTGACCACAGATTATAGGTATGAGTACTGCCCACTTTGACCACAGATAATAGGTATGATCACTGCCCACTTTGACCACAGATTATAGGTATGAGTACTGCCCACTTTGACCACAGATTACAGGTATGATTACTGCCCACCTTGAACACATATTACAGGTATGATTACTGCCCAATTTGACCACAGATTATAGGTATGATTACTGCCCAATTTGACCACAGATTATAGGTATGATTACTGCCCAATTTGACCACAGATTATAGGTGTGGTTACTGTCCACTTTGACCACAGATTATAGGTATGAGTACTGCTCATTTTGACACAGATTCTAGGTATGATTACTGCCCATTTTGACCACAAATTATAGGTATCAGTACTGCCCACTTTGACCACAGATTCTAGGTATGAGTACTGCTCATTTTGACACAGATTCTAGGTATGATTACTGCCCACTTTGACCACAAATTATAGGTATCTGTACTGCCTACTTTGACCACAGATTACAGGTATGTTTACTGCCCACTTTGACCACAGATTCTAGGTATGAATACTACCCACTTTGACCACAGATTATAGGTATGAGTACTGCCCATTTTGACCACAGATTATAGGTATGAGTACTGCCCACTTTGACCACAGATTCTAGGTATGAATACTACCCACTTTGACCACAGATTATAGGTATGAACACTGCCCATTTTAACCACAGATTATAGGTATGAGTACTGCCCACTTTGACCACAGATTATAGGGATGATTACTGCCCACTTTGACCACAGATTATAGGTAT
>JABMCL010002828.1:835000-885000 GCA_018857735.1 Alviniconcha marisindica | reverse complement strand
TGCATGTAAGTGGCTTCGTTTCCCGGCAGCTTCATTTGCCGTAGGATTTTACGGGAAAATACATTTCAATAGCGGATGAAATGTTGCTACATGGATACATGGAGTAATAATGAGGTGAGGGAATAGGTGAGTGGCAGAGCGCCGGACTCGTGATCGAAAGGTCGCGGGTTCGATGTCAGTTGGGGTGTGTATATGTGTGTGGGCGCGTGCACAGAAACCTGTGAACATGCGTGTGTGTCAGCTCACATCCATCCTAATTTACATACATACAGTCTACGCGCGCGTGTTTGTGTGTGTGTCTGCGTGCGTGCGTGCGTTCGTGCGTGCGTGCGTGCGTGCGTGCGTGCGTGCGTGTGTGCGTGCGTGCGTGCGTGCGTGTGTAGACTATAAGAGATCAGAAATTAAAGGTCTCTACACAGTAACAACCTCATCTTCACATGCACACTACACTGACACGTCCTGGCAAAACAGTCTATTTAATGCAGTTACTCCCAGCCTCCCTCACGCACACACATTCTCTCGTTCTAACACAGGTGATATTATATATATATATATATATATATATATATATATATATATATATATATATATATATATATATATATATATATATATGCTGTAGTAATTAAGTGCACAGCCGGTACTCTGGAGTAAGAGGGAAAAAAGCCGGCTTAATTCTCGACACTGAGATTGCAGATCATTCTAGAGTTTCGCCGATTGCGATACTTTAATTGCCTTCCAAGTAAACATGCCGGATCCTATCCGGAAGCATTTTGGGTATGGCCATTACGGCCAGTGTGTAGCCAGAAATGGGCCGGATAGTATATGCCGGATCCGACATGCCGCATCCATTTTTCAGTCAAAGAAGGCATCAGATCATACTGTGCAAAACCGACCAGGATCCGATCTGGATCCGATCTGGATGGCCTGGTCAGGGTTTGGCCAAACGCATCTGGTCTGGAAGCAAGCTGGTGTGCAGGAATCATCTGGCCCGGTTTCTGGCAGGACGCAACGGGCCCGCTGCCAGTTTTCCCACTGTCAGACTCGGTTCCGTTCTTCCACTGACGTCCTGGATAGTATTGTGCAAAACCAGCCCGGATCCGATTTAGTTCTGGCCGATTGCGTCAGGTTTTGGCCAAACGGATCCGGTCCGGAAGCAAGATGGTGTGCAAGAATCATCCGGCCCGCTTCTGGCCAATGCTTCCCAGCCGATCCGGACCGGATGCGAATCGGATCCGGCATGTTTACTGGGTTCTTACCTAAAGTAAAGGACACAAGTTCCGCGGAATTCCGGGCTTTAATTCGACCAGTAATGCAGTGATCTTTTCCGCCCATCATATCGCCGTGAAATGCGGGGTTTTCACTCAGTAGTATTAGGGAAATATGCGCTCGACCAGCTACCCAGCTGCCGCGTTCCCCCCTACTTCCGGCAAATTGCGGACGCCAGTCTATTGCGCATGCGCGAAGATTTAAGTGGGAAAAGAATGAACCCATTCTATCCTAAAACATACAGCGGCTGTGCAGACTGACATTCTGCGAGGGCTGCTATAGCTCCAAAAGGAACCGACCACTCTTCGTTGCTGTCCACACAGAGTTTATGACAAAAACTAGAACAAAGTGTCAGTTAGTGTCACTGTAGGCTCTATAATAACTTTATATTTCATTGCAATAGTAATTGTGAGAATTCTGTATTATATAAACGTCAGAAAAAATATAGCATCGCTGTAATAAATAAATAAAATAAAAACTGAACAAAATTGAAATTTATCAATTTAATAAACACCTAGGAATATGCCGATTTTTTCGTTTCAGTGTCGATGAAGAATTTCGTTCAAGATTTTTCAGAAACCATCAGGACGGCCACCTCGACTTTGACTTTCACTCAGCTCCAGAGCTGTGACTATGTCGATAATTATACACCATTCATGCTGGGGACGGGAGGGGGCGATGAGGTGGGAGTGGGGGGCAGGGCTTGTAGCTTTTCTCCATCCACATACTGAATCGCGGCCCTTGCTTTGTGGGTAGCAGCATTGTCCTGGTGTATCAGTGTTTGCGGTTTTCCTGGGCAGCGAAAACAACTCTTGCCACGCTTTTGCAGAGTGTGCCTGAAATGGAGGGTGTGTACATTCCGCTGGGGGGGCATCCTTTGTTGAGGACACACACACGCCAGGTGAGAGTTACCGTAGGCGACTCAGGTCTTTTTTGTTGTGTTTGTGTGACGTCTTTCGGGCGTTAATTAACTCTCTTGTGTTGTGTGTTGATTCTTGTGTGCTTATGTTTTTGTCATGCTTTCTATGAAAATGTTTGTTAATTTTCGTATGTTTTATACGCTCGCATGTTTGCGCATTGTAAGTTTTTCTTTAAGTTCACTTGTAAAGCGCTTTGAGTTTCTGAAAGCGCTCTATAAGTTCCCTATTAGTATTAGTATATATTCTGCACGAGTATTATTCTGCTCGTTCTGTTTCAGATTTTGCCGGCGATGTTCCTGTGTAGTGGCTTCAGGTCATTGTTGTCCTGTATCGCAGAATGTCGACTACCAAAAGTAGTAGGGTTAAAAAAAATAGTGAAGACAAAGGTAGTAGGGTTGAAACAGTTGTGAAGACAAAGGTAGTAGGGTTGAACAAATAGGGAAGATAAAGGTAGTATGGTTGAACAAATAGGGAAGACAAAGGTAGTATGGTTGAAAAAATAATGAAGACAAAGGTAGTAGGGTTGAAAAAATAGTGAAGACAAAGGTAGTTGGGTTGAAAAAATAGTGAAGACAAAGGTAGTAGGGTTGAAAAAATAGTGAAGACAAAGGTAGTAGGGTTGAAAAAATAATGAAGACAAAGGTAGTAGGGTTGAGCAAATAGTGAAGACAAAGGTAGTAGGGTTGAACAAATAGTGAAGACAAAGGTAGTACGGTTGAACAAATAGTGAAGACAAAGGTAGTAAGGTTGAACAAATAGTGAAGACAAAGGTAGTAAGGTTGAACAAATAGTGAAGACAAAGGTAGTAGGGTTGAAAAAATAATGAAGACAAAGGTAGTAGGGTTGAGCAAATAGTGAAGACAAAGATAGTAGGGTTGAACAAATAGTGAAGACAAAGGTAGTAAGGTTGAACAAATAGTGAAGACAAAAGTAGTAAGGTTGAACAAATAGTAAAGAGCTCTTCTCGCTCTGAAATCTAGGTCTCAGGACGACTGCTCTGTCCTCGGCTTCATCGAGCCATGCCATAAATATTGGCCTGTTTTGAGGGCATATTATACTCAGTGCTCCCGATAACGCACAACTGCGGGGCTATTATGCACAGATTTGAATTTTGATGCACAGATTAGAGATCTGTGCGTCATCTTGACGCACACATATTTTCAAAGCGATCGAGATGGTCGTCATTTAGCGCATCGACGAAACAAGATCGGCAAGATTCAGAACGCAAAACTCTGCTTGCCTAACCACATTCTTGTCCGCGATGCTGATTAGTTTAAATGTCATTTCCGGCAGTTGTATTTCAAAGCTGACTGGGCGGAAAGTCACTTTCTTTCCAAGCTGTCACTGATTGGTTTAAATGTCATTTCCGGCAGTTGTATTTCAAAGCTGACTGGTCGGAAAGTCACTTCCTTTCTAAGCTGTCACTGATTGGTTTAAATGTCATTTCCGGCAGTTGTATTTCAAAGCTGACTGGTCGGAAAGTCACTTCCTTTCTAAGCTGTCACTTCCTTTCTACGCCTTTGTTTTCACTTCGGCTGAAAAGTCATGTCGCTTTTATGCGGCTTACACGTGCGAAGAAGTGATCGGCAGCAAAGTCTGATGAAAATATAAAGTCGCTTGTTTGTGTTTCAGTGCTATAAATGGTTCTGGTCCTGCTTACGTTTCTGAACTGCTACATGTCTACACTCCGTGTCGTACACTACGCTCTTCGTCTGACACCCGTATGCTGAAAATCCAGCTATACAAACGCAAAGACTCCATTTTAACCAAACATTATAGGGATGATTACTGCCCACTTTATTCGCCCTGATATAACCGTATTGGTTGACTGGGCGTAAAACACCAAGTTACTACTACTACTGCCCACTTTGACCACATATTATAGATATGTATACTTTAACCACTGGTTAGACATCTTGATAATCTTTGTTTTAACTCTTTCACTGCCCAGGTATAAATACAAGACCCTGAGGGAATTTACAGACCAGGATGTTCAAATATGAATACAAGACATGAATACAAGACACTGAGTGAGTTTATTCACCATGATATTCAAGGATAAATACAAGACTAAATGCAAGACTGGGGGAGTTTATTCACCATGAAATTCAAGGATAAATACAAGACTAAATGCAAGACTGGGGGAGTTTACTGACCAAGATGTTCATTCATATGAAGGAATTTAAGGAGTTTATTGACCACGATGTTCAAGCATAAATACAAGACTTTGAGGGAGTTTACTGACCATGATGTTAAATCATACGTGGGAGTTTATTGACCATGATGTTTAAACGAAAGTAGTGACCACGGGTTTCAGTCGTAAATATAAGTCTTATGTTCAATCATAAATAAAAGACTAAGGGAGTTTATTGACCATGATGTTCAATCATAAATACAAGTCTTTCAGGGCTGTTACTGACAATAATGTTCAAACATAAATACCAGACAAAATCTGAAACAAGAATGACTGCTAGCGTTCTATAACAAGATCCAAACACATAAAAGGTTCAAAACACAACCTGCAAATTTTCGGGGTGTTCCCCTTTATCAAGCTACAAAACGACATTTAAACAACAGTTAAACGGTGAAAAATGACGAAACATGAGATGGAAAGCTAATTCACTTATCTGTTTTCGGTTGAGCTATGTTCTTTTCCTGTCCAGTGTTTGGACAAATCAAATCAATACTAGACTTTGATGGAGTTTGTGTGTGTGTGTGTGTGTGTGTGTGTGTGTGTGTGTGTGTGTGTGTGTGTGTGTGTGGTGTGTGTGTGTGTGTGTGTTGTGTGTGTGTTAGGTTTTAAGCTATATATATGTGAGTCGTCCATAGAAGCTTTGAACATTAATGCTGAAGTGTAATGACTGAGGCATGTTCAAGAGAGTACATCCACAAGAGTATTGATGTGGGTGACGAGAACTAACACATGCCAGTCTGGGCTTCCAGTTCCACTTTGCTCTTTTGTTAAAAGCTCATCGAAGCTACTTTGGCATGGGGAAGTATGACCCCTTTCCAGGTTTACAAACCAAACTGTCTCTGTCTTTCAGATCCTTCAGACTGGCTGTACAGACCTTGTGCAGGAAATGATGAGTGTGCGGAGAACAACAGTGAGTGCTACAATGGCAGGTGTCTCTGTACACCGGGGTACTACTACTCCGTCCGCAGCAAGACCTGTGTGGCCTGTGAGTTGTCTACCTTCACTTCTGTTGCCTTTGTTTGTGTTCCCACCCTGTCGTTCTGTCACATACATTTGTTAGTGTTACCACCCTGTCATTCTGTCACATACACTTCTGTCACACTTGGTAGTGTTACCACAGAATCAACACACAAGGGAGTTAATTAGCGCTCGAAAGACGTCACACAAACACACAACAAAGACCTGAATCGCTTACAGTAACTCTCACCTGGCATGCGAGTAAATACAAGGTACATAGTACACTCCACCAGAGGTACACATTGAGGATGGGCAGCAGGACCCTGGGGGAGAGATCCTTTCAATACATCGGACCTGTGATCCGAAACTCCCCTCTTCTCTCTGTCGGACATTCGTCTTCACTCTCTTCTTTTAATCCAAAACTGAAAACACATCTCTTCTCTTCTGCATACTGATCTGTCGTTTTCTTCTACTTGTACGAACCCACTACTACTGCTACTACTGCTGCTACTACTACTACTACCACTACTACTGCTACTACTACATATGCTTCTGTTACTGCTACTACTATGTACACTTCTGTTATATTTGTCTGCATACTGATCTGTCGTTTTCTTCTACTTGTACGAACCCACTACTACTGCTACTACTGCTGCTACTACTACTACTACTACTACTACTACTACTACTACTATACTACTACTACTACTACCTACTACTACTACTACTACCACTACTGCTACTACTACATACGCTTCTGTTACTGCTACTACTACGTACACTTCTGTTATATTTGTCAGCGTTTTCACCTTGCAGTGACTTTGCATGTGAGTTCTGTTGCATTCCGCAGCTTGCAGCCCATCTGATCTTCAGCCTACCTACATCATGTACCCTGACATCGGCTTGAACTGGAACAACTACTACGTGCAGCATACGTCGGTTGCTGGGTGTAGGCCGCTTTGCACAGCTATTCCAGCTGAAAAGTGGTATGGTATCCTCATTTCAACCTGCAACCTCGCAGAAGTCACTGCTCTAGATGTTCCACAAGATTTCGTCCCATCCATCGGCTGGACCTTCTACCAACGCAACTGCGCCTAATTGTTACCGGCCGTGCTGCAAGACGGCTCGTGTGTTTTGATAACGACGTATTGTTTCGCTGTATTGTGCGTCAGTCGGTGTCTCTTGCTGTACATTGTCTAACAGTTCCGCTTGTCTTAAAAAAATGGAAACGTCATCATTAAACACCGCGTTTGAATTCTTCTTCTTCTTCCTTGTTTATTTAAAGTCTTTTCACATGAGTGATAACAGACTGATCTTACACTGATCATGCTAAATATCGCATTCAGTACAGGCTCGCAGCGCTCGCTTTCCGTCACTTTGAGGGCTCTCTTCCGCCATGTCTGTGTTCTTCTCTCTGTACACATCAACCATAGCTAACTGTATTTAATCTTGTGATCTGCGTTGGTTCAAAATCAGTTTTATATGCATTGCAAACCTGGGACTGCAAAATGAGAAGGGATATAGTTTATGAAGTAAAGTATTTAATACATTGCATCATGGTTAGATGTATTGGGATTGAGTTTTGTTCGGTACCATCTCATCGTGGTCTTTACTGGAATCAAATATCAGCTAAATTAACTAAATAAAGGGCAATGAAAAAAATGTCTGAACTACCATACAATAACTTACTACTTTCGTCTCATGAGATTGCTTCAATACTTGCAAAGACGGTGTATAAAGAACTTGAAAAAAGTAAATCTGTAATACCTTTTTGTTCAAGATAATTAGTTCCGTCTAAATTCATGGAACACTAAAGATTCACAAGATGTGACATGCACTTGTAAGAATGTCCTATCTGTTAGCCACATACACCTTTAACGTCCTATTACAATGTTATTTCAGAAAAATGGGTATGACTTTAATGCCGCTTGTAATAATGTAAGAGATATCTTGTATAATACTGATGTTATAACTTCTATTGTTAAATTGATTATTCATAGTCTTGTGGTGTAGTTGTTGTGTGATAACTTCTGTGTAAATGATGATATCAACTTGCGTCTTTGTTTTGGCTGTTCTCTCTGTTGAATTTGGTGGACATGTTGTGTTAACTTGTGTTGCTCTGTGTTCGTCTGCTTCGATATCACTCTTCGCTTCAGCATAAAATCATCTTTGAATCTCTCTCTCTGCTCCCTCTCTCCTCTCTCTCCTCTCTCCTCCTCATCATCTCTCTCTCTCTCTCTCTCCTTCTCCCCTCTCTCCTCTCTCTCCTCTCTCTCTCTCTCTCTCTCTCTCTCTCTCTCTCTCTCTCTCTCTCTCTCTCTCTGTGGGGTTATTACTTTTCCTGCATATTGTTAGTTGTCATATATGTATTACTTTCTTAAACATGTTAGTAATCTTTAATAATATTGTCACAGTCTATATTTCGCATCGCATTTCTGTAAGTTTTATACATCTAATAATCCTTCTGGTATCAGTTTTGCCTGTTTCCTATTGGACACTGTTAAACTGTGAATCTTGTACACATGTATATTTTTGTTTGTTTGTTTGTTATTAATGTGTTGCACCCACGTTTTCCTTTGACTGGAATAAAGAAGTACTTGCTTGACTATCTTAATCCCTCAATCCATATGTCTGTCTCTCGCTATTAATCCCTCAGTCCATATTTCTGTCTCTCGCTATTAATCCCTCAGTCCATAATTGTGTCTGTCTCTCGCTATTAATCCCTCTTAGTCTTTCTTAATCCCCCAGTCTATAGTCTGTCTCTCGCTCTTTCTTACTCCCTCAGTCTATATGTCTGTCATATGTCTCACCTTTAACCTCTTCCTCGATAGGTCTGTCTCTCCCTCGTTCTTAATCCCTCAGTCTATAGTCTGTCTCTCACTCGTTCTTAATCCCTCAATCTATAGTCTGTCTCTCCCTCGTTCTTAATCCCTCAGTCTATAGTCAGTCTCTCCCTCGTTCTTAATCCCTCAGTCTATAGTCTGTCTCTCACTCGTTCTTAATCCCTCAGTCTATAGTCTGTCTCTCACTCGTTCTTAATCCCTCAGTCTATAGTCTGTCTCTCCTCGTTCTTAATCCCTCAGTCTATAGTCTGTCTCTCCTCGTTCTTAATCCCTCAGTCTATAGTCTGTCTCTCCCTCGTTCTTAATCCCTCAGTCTATAGTCTGTCTCTCCCTCGTTCTTAATCCCTCAGTCTATAGTCTGTCTCTCCCTCCCTCTTAATCAATCAATCAGTGTTTTATTTCATGTCTGTACACATCGAGGTGATATTAGACACACACACAAAAATACATATTATATTATACTAACTTACCCACAGGACTATGAACAATCAATTTAACAATAGGATTGATAACATCAGCATTATACAAAATATCTCTTACGTTGTTGCAATCATTAAAGTCATATACCTTTTTCTGAAATAACTTCGTGTAATAGGACATTCAAGTAGCATGTGTTTAACAAATAAGATATTTTTACAAACGCATGTAACATTCGGTGAATATTTAATTTAGTGCTCCAAGAATTTAGACGTAACTTGAATATTACTCTTGCTAAATACATGTACCTTGAGCAGGAAGGTATCGCAAATTTACTTCTTTTTCAGTTTGTTTATAACAGTCTTCTCAGGCATTGTACTAGTCTCATGAGACGAGAGTGGTAGGCTATTATAATGTATTTCAGACATGTTTTTCATTGCACGTTGTAATTTACCTGATATTTCATTCCTCCTTCTTAATCACTCAGTCTATATGTCTGCCTCTCCCTCTCTCATAATTTCTCAGTCCATATGTCTGTCTGTCACTCTTTTAATTCCTGATTTTACATGTTTGTCTGTCCCTTCTGCTTAATTCCTCGGTCTGTTTGTCTTGTCTGTTTTTTTTTACTTCTCTCAGTCGCTCAGTCTATATGTCTGTTTTTCACTCTCTCATTCCCTTGGTCTATATGTGTTTTTCACTCTCTCTTAATCCCGAAGTCTGTATGTCTGTTTTTCACTCTCTCGGTCCCTCAGTCTATATGTCTGTTTTTCACTCTCTCGATCCCTCAGTCTGTATGTCTTTCACTCTCTCAATCCCTCAGTCTGTATGTCTGTTGTTCACTCTCTCAACCCCTCAGTCAGTATGTCTGTTGTTCACTCTCTCAACCCCTCTATTATTATGTCTGTTTTTCACTCTCTCAACCCCTCTATTATTATGTCTGTTTTTCACTCTCTCAACCCCTCTATTATTATGTCTGTTTTTCACTCTCTCAACCCCTCTATTATTATGTCTGTTTTTCACTCTCTCAACCCCTCTATTATTATGTCTGTTTTTCACTCTCTCAACCCCTCAGTCTATATATCTGCCTCTCGCTCTCTGTCAGCACAAGATATGTTTAGCGATTTAATTCTGTGTGCTGGTACCAGCGTAATGATATGTTTAGCGATTGCTTTCTGTGTGCATGTACCAGCGTAATATGTTTAGCAGTTGATTTCTGTGTGCTGGAACCAGCGTAATATGTTTAGCGACTGATTTCTGTGATGGAACCAGCGTAATATGTTTAGCGACTGATTTCTGTGATGGAACCAGCGTAATATATTTAGCGATTGATTTTTGTGTGCAGGTACCATCGTAATGGTATGTTTAGCGACTGATTTCTGTGTGATGGAACCAGCGTAATATGTTTAGCGATTGATTTCTGTGTGCAGGTACCAGCGTAATATGTTTAGCGACAGATTTCTGAGTGCTGGAACCAGCGTAATATGTTTAGCGATTGATTTCTGTGTGCAGGTACCAGCGTAATGGTATGTTTAGCGCCTGATTTCTGTGTGAGGGAACCAGCGTAATGATATGTTTAGTGATTGATTTCTGTGTGCTGGAACAAGCGTAATATGTTTAGCGATTGATTTCTTTTTGCTGGTACCAGCGTAATGCCATTTTTAGCGACTGAATGCCGTCTGCCACGTGGTGTGTGTGCACGAGACCGTCTGCCCTGTTTTCGTACGCACTTCGGGATTTGATGGTGAAGCAAAGGGGACGTATTAACCCTTTCACTGCTGTGATGTCACTTGAGACGACCAATAGAAGCGCGAAATTGGAAATCAAGAAGCCTTTTTTTTCTTTTTCTTTTTTTGCATTAGCGTCTGAAGGGATTTTCATCAAAACGTATGTTGAAAGTAGATTTGTCACAGGGCCGGAACATATACTGTTTTGTAGGCATGTGCAGGCACTTTTCGGCCCGGAAATTTGACAGGATGGAGCAGCGAAGGGGTCAAATGGCAGGTTATTACTGCAGTGTGCAAGTGTAGCTTCCTAGGAAAACAGATACGTACACAAGTCGGACAGAGTTTGAAAAGTCAAAGTTTTATTCTCATCTCTCTCAACCCTTTCTTCCTAAGGTGTGAATGACTGAATACACAAGTTTGCATACACATTTTCATAACCAGAACAAAATCGACAATCACAGTACTCATTACCAGTGCCAATGGTAGAACATTTTAACATAGTAAAATGAGCGGAAGAAAACAGGGGAACATATATAACTGCGGAATCTTGCACAAGATGCCTTTCATTGTTATCACTGACATGCGTTCTCATGGCAAAATAATTTTCAAACTCCTCATTAATGAAGCACGCGATAAAATAAGTGCAAAATTATAATTTTTCCTTTTCTCGCACGCAAGCACTCATAACCACCCACACCTCACACCCCCCCCCCCCCCCCCCCCCCCCCACACACACACACACACACGCACGCACGTGCGGCGGTGGTGGTGGTGTGCGCGCGCTGACAGAAGTCGTAATCCTTTCTTTGTTTTTGGCTGAAAGGAGCTGGGAGTCAGTACAAGTTTCCACTATAACGTTAAAACTAGAAGAGCAAACTGAACGCTCAAACGACTCGCATTCAAAGGGCCAGTTCAGCAGTCATCCATGACGTAGGGACAGTGTCACTCAAAGTGAAGTGGTTAAAGCTCGTGTTCAGTCGACTATGGAGAAAATTAATGCACCAAATATTTACCCCGTACACAGTCAAAGTCAGTTTAAAAAAAAAATGCATGGACTAGTCTATAAACTAGGCTATTAAAAAGCCGCACACAGCTGGACCAGGTTCAGGTGCGTTTTTTAAAATACCTAAATACACAACTTGTATGTTCACAACTTTTCACAGTGCTGCCGTGTCGCTGAAACGTCGAGATGTGGTCACGGTCACAGGGAGTGGTCGGAACGAGTAACGGTCAGTGAGTACTACCATCGTGGTGAAGCAGAGCTTCGTGTCCTCCGATGTCGGTTGACATATTAGGAACAAACTGTGACCAGTGCCGAAGCACGGTTCAATGTTGCTTTACGCCCACAGAAACCGTAAAGCCCAGGATGGCTTTCTCGACTTTCACACAGCTCCTGAACTCTGCCTACCGTCGTGCCGAACTTTGCCCTTTATCACACATTGCAGGGTCCGGGTTAGACAGAGCTATGCTGAACAACAGAGCTCAACCAAACCAGATAAGTGTTAGACCCACATCTCATTGTTCACCGTTTAAGTGTTGTTCAAGTGTCATTTTGTAGCTTGATAAAGGGGATTACCCCGAAAATTCGCATGTTGTGTTTTGTCCTAAAATAGCGTTCTTTTGAACCTTTTACGTGTTCGGATCTAGTCAGAGTAGTAGTAGTAATAGTCAAACTCGGGCCATAATGAAATGCACAACTGGATTTTAACGTCCTGTCAACCACACAGGGTCAACTCAGGATAGTCAAACTCAGGCCATAAGGACAACTGGATTTTAACGTCCTGTCAACTACACAGGGTCACCCCAGGACAGTCAAACTCGGGCCATAATGAAATGCACAACTGGATTTTAACGTCCTGTCAACCACACAGGGTCACCTCAGGATAGTCAAACTCAGGCCATAAGGACAACTGGATTTTAACGTCCTGTCAACCACACAGGGTCACCTCAGGACAGTCAAACTCAGGCCATAAGGACAACTGGATTTTAACGTCCTATCAACTGCAGCGGGTCATCTCTGGGCGATCAAGCTCTCTTAGCACACATCTCAAAACTCTTCTCATAATTGTGTTAACCCGTTTTGAAATCAAATCTACAAAAATCAATCCAAACAAATATGAAATAAAACATGCATACGCAAACACAGAAAATGGCAATGTTAGTTTTTGCCACACTCTGTGACTGGCCAACTGACCTGATGATCTAACAGTGATCATTACAAGCACTTGCACTGTTCACGCCAGTGAAAAAAAGAACAAGCCCTGGTCAAGTCTATGAAGTGATGAAGACATCAAGTGATGGACACGTGAAACAATCAACACATTAAACAATCAAAATATGAAATGATCAAGACCTAAAACGATCAAGATACAAAATTACTATGACATAAATCAGTCAAGACATCAAAGCAATGGACACCAAGTTCATTGTGAATACTGATAAATCAGGGACGGCATACATTTCTGAGCAAATTGCTTTCAGCTCAAAAACAAACTTGACCACAGGAAAATACAAAAGCGACAGACAATTAAACTAAACAATCAAGTCAGTAGTGATGATAAATAGCTTGATTTAAAAAAAATTTAAAAAATTAAAATGAAACAACTACTGGAAATGCTGACTACAACAACTACAACAAAGAACAGACAAGAACAAAAACCCGACATTAGTTCCAGAGAGTGGCTGATGGATAACCTACAGTACTACAGAACAGACCTGAACTAAAGGTAACCAAGCTCGGCATTAATCTGACTCAACTATCAACATAATTAAATAATATTAAAATGAAATAGTCACCAAAAAAAAAAAAAAAAAAGCAGAGTAAAGGAAGAAAAAAGGAAGAAAGAAAGAACCAGCCAGAAAAATAATGAAAATCAACTTCTACTGATCTATGGACAGCAGACAACAGCTGGTTTTCTGTCGGTCTGGCAGTTCTCAGATGCTCTAGAATCATTTGCTCCACAACCACAGACAGAAAAGAAAAAGAAAAAAAGAAAAAAAAAGTCTTCAAACTTGTAATGAACGCACTCACTGCCTCCCGTAACTCCATTTCACCTTACCACAATCTAAAACAGGAGGCCCAATGCGCCTGGCTTTAATCAATAAACAAAGGAGTTCGTTAGCGCTCAAAAGATGTCACACAAAGAGTTTCCCTAGGCAACTCAGGTATTTATTGTTGTATTTGTGACAGTTACTGAAGCAGCTCAGGTCTTTGTTGCGTTTGTGTGGGGTCTTTCCAAATCTAATTAACTCCCTTTTTGGTTGATTTACATCACCACACCAAAGTGAAACCAAAGCAAATGAACACATTCTTCTTTTTAACCAATTCAAACATAGTTCCCTTCATCTCACTACAACACAAGCAGCATCAATATTTTAAGAGTGAAAAAAAGATTATGAGACAGCCTCAGCATGTGCATCAGGAAATGCACATAAGAACTTTTCAACAATCACTGTTGGAATTGAACCCCCCCTTTTTCTTCTTCTTCACAAAACCATACATATCCCATAATATCTGAATCTTGCTGCCAAGTCATAATTTTTTACTTCTATTGATAACAAGAAATACAGCCAATACAATCATACTACATTTTTAAAAAAAATGAATAATACACTAGCCAAGAAAAAAAGGAATGGTGGTAAAGGAATATTTTACATATCTACATGACATTTTCTATCTTACAGAAAACTGTAATAGAGAAATAATGTTATCAAAACATACAGTAATCTGTTCAGTTCCATACCAGAGACCAGAACTATCTGCATACTGCTTGGCGTTGGAAGAAACACTTTAGATACTTGGCAGACTATTTGGCATAACTTTAGAGTAGACCAATCTATTTTGGCTGATGATATATTTGTTGAAAGCTGATGAATGCAAATGCACACTAATGCCTCACAACACACAAGTTCTTCTCTAACAACACCATCTTGAACTGTAGAGAGAGACATACGCTGTTGATAGAGTTGATCATATTGAGAATATCAGTAGCCACTGATAAAAAATACATGAAACTGTCTTCCAGGCCATGCTTGTGTTTTACACACAGCCACACACAGCACCCCCCCCCCCCCCCCCACACACACACACACCAAATTATTGCCAGTGTAAGTCATTTCAGTGGAATGCTCAGAGATTGCTATTTACATGTAAGTACAGATAAAACATACAAAACAGGTGTATTATGCATACTGGATATGTTCAATGGGTATGAAACAGAACCAAAGTTGCTGTGTTTTTTTTGCCCTCTACAATGCAATATCAACAATTTCAGTCAACAAGACCCTTACCCAAAACCTCATTTTTTGATGGAATTTGAAGATCATGACCAAGCGTACACAATGCCAAAACAGGTGGCAGTGAGAACTGAACTTTGACAAAATATTCTCATCGAAGACTTGTGTTGATACAATTAAACCACACCATAGCTGTGCAAGTTACCGAGTTCAAGGAAGACCAGTGTTTCAAGTTCTCCAGAGACTGGAAGTCAGCTTTTTAATACAGAATTATTGCTTCACAAACACACAAACATGGTACCGTCGAGCAATGCCCCTGCTTAAAGGACACTAAACCAAAGCAGAAGAAAGCCTAAGAAGTATGCCAGAGTGGTCTCCATGGTGAGGGTTCCACTGACATGGAAATAGGAAAATGTTTCAGAAAAACTGGTCTCTCATCAGGGTGGTCTCTTATGTGGGTGGTTTTTCATAAGGTTGGTCTCTCATCAGATTGGTATTTCATCAGGGTAGTCTTTTACCAGGGTGGTGTCTCATCAGGGTGGTCTCATAAGGTTGGTCTCTTACCTCAGCGGTCTCTCATTGGGGTGGTTTTTCAGCAGGGTTTCCACTCAACTGATTTGGTATGGGTGGGGGGGGGGGGGGGGGGGGGGGGGGGTCAGGATGGGCAAAAAAAACAAGCACGCACACTGTGATGGAGTTAACTGGTTTGGCTGGGGGGGGGGGGGGGGGTGTCAAGATGGAAAAAGATGAAACAGATTACTGGTTTGGCTTGGGGGGGGGGGGGGGGGGGTGTGTCAGGAGAGCAAAATCACACAGTGGAGAGTTTGTGGTTTGGCTGGGGGGGGGGGGGGGGGAGGGAAGGGGGGGGGGGGGGGTCAGGATGAGAACAGCATGACACAGGGAGGAGTTGTGGTTTGGTGGGGGGGGGGGGGGGGGGGACGGTCAGTCATGAACCACATGCACACAGCGAGAGAGTTTAGTGGTTTGGCTGGGGGGGGGGGGGGGGGGGGGGGTGCAGAGGGCAAAAACCAAGAATGCACACAGCAGAGGAGTTTACTGGTTTGGCTTGAGAGGGGGGGGGCTGGCAAAAACGCAGCATGCACACAGTGGAGGAGTTTGTGGTTTGGCTGGGGGGGGGGGGGGGGGGGGTGTCCAGCACAGGCAAAAACCAAGAATGCACACAGCAGAGGAGTTTACTGGTTTGGCTTGAGAGGGGGGGGGGCTGGCAAAAACGCAGCATGCACACAGTGGAGGAGTTTGTGGTTTGGCTGGGGGGGGGGGGGGGGGGGGGGGGTTGGCAAAAAGGCAGCATGCACTGAGTGGAGGACAGTTGAGTGAATCAGTGAATGTCCATAAAGTGTTACACAGCAGATGGTGTTAATAACAGTCACTGGGAGTCGGTCAACCTGTCCTATGTTGGTGACAAATTATGAAAAACATGACATTTGGATGGTGGTATTCCTGGCAGAGAAGGGATACAAACACATGTACATACAATGTACAGAAACAAGAGCTAACTCGGGTCTTACAGCTTAGAAACACAACCCCCTAAAAATCAAAATAATAAATTATTACTGAATTCTGAAATACGAAACAAAAAAGGAAAGAAACAGAAAAAGAATGAAATTAATGCATTTTCCAGAAGAATTTTTTTTGGGGGGTGGGGGGGGGGGGGGGGGGGGGAGAGAGAAAAAATGATTAGTAATGATTTACACTTTTCATAATCATCAATAGTCTCTTGGTTACATTTGACTGAGACTGAAAACACTGAAAGACAATAAATACGAAATGACACTGCTGAAAACAGTGCCCGTCTACCTGCTCCTCCTCCCTAAGGTTTTTGTTTCGCACTATTGTATCTATACGTCAAAGGCATGCATCCAAACATCGCTCACCTCATGTGAAAACACGCAACAGGCCTTTGATCACATAACATGCACAGCATATTTCACTCAGGTGTGGAATGCAGTGAACGCCAACAGTAATAACCACTTGATCATAAGTTCTCCTGTGCAAAGTTCAAAGCATGGGTAAGTAGTATGGGGGAATGCAGGGAGGAATCAAGACTGATCTGAATTGTTTTTCAGTGCTGGCGAATCTCGTGCTGTTATATGGAAATGACTGAAAACTTCTTAAACAGTTTGTTTCCAAATGGCTCGATGTGCTCCGTCCTGCACTAATTCAGGAAGCGGTATAAGCCTCAAAAATGGAAAATGAGTGTGGTTAGGTCTTCTGTTCTTTTAGATTAATAACCATGGGTCATCCAAAGATGGCTGCCAAAACCGGGAACTTTCACACCCAGTCTCTCGACAGGCTGACAATACAGAACTCAGCAGAAACAGCACAATTTCAGAGTTAAGATGATATGAAAGTAGCACATACCTGTCAACCCATACAGTTTACTGGTATAAAATAGTTTTTCATTATTGGGGGGGGGGGGGGGAGGGGGGAATATGGCCATATTGGAAAATGGATACAGGAAAACATAATTTTCATGAGATTTTGTTGTTGTATTAAACTGAGCAAAAAGACTGAAAAACTGTTGAATGAGCAGCCGACACTCGCCATCGCCAAATGCACAGTGCAGCATCATGCCATCATCTTCAAAACACACCATCTCATCCACTAAACACTTACATTATTTTACAATAGGCTAAGAAATCTCGTTGGAAGTGAGATTTGAAGTCGTGCATGTTGATTCAGCACAACATTGCTTCTTCCTACCACTGCCACACATGCCATTAGAATTCAAAATGCAGCTGCCCCAGCGGAAAACAAAAGACCCCAGCCTCCATAAGGGAAATACAGGTTCACAAACACTGGACTAAGGTTTACTCTCAAAAGGGGTTGACAGCTATGGTAACATAGCATGAAGGATGAAACTACAAGCCTTTTACTGAAGACGTACAAGGACCCATTTGGATACTGTGTTGGAGGCAGGGGAAATTCTTGTAACGCTTAGCACACTGTGTGTCACATCCTGTCCCATGTGTTCCTTTTTGTTTGCAACCAACATGTGCTCCTCGAAACTCAGAAAAATGTATGTTATAAACAGCATAACTAATTACCTTCAGCTCGTTTGGTAAAACGTACAGCAAATTTAGTACTGTACCAGAAAGACAACGTGTCACATTTGTCCCAAACATTACCCACTTGCCTATTCAGTTACTATACCTAGTCCACATACTATAACATATATTGGAAACTGTATCCCAAGTCATTTAGCTTTCGTTTGATTTTGAATCTTCAATGAGTTACTGACAAAAACACGATGTTTTTGCATCATTTTAAGACATCTTAATTGGGACTGGATTTCCCATTCTGTCACCAGCACTGAAGAAGAACTCTTGTATCGTTTATTTAGGCCATTAGTTGAGCTAGTGCAAGTGAGGCTGGGGGGAAGGGGGGGGGGGTGTAAGAAGGTAAACAAACAAACAAAAATGCTGAGTTCTCAATTAACTGTGCCTGAGGAAACATAGCGAAAACAGTGCAGGTCTGTGACAAAGACAGTGATGGAAAAATTTCATTCCGCCAGGTATTTTGCAAACCAAGGCAACTGATCTAAATCTGACTGAGACACAGAAGACAAAGTAGTTTTAGAACGCAGTTTATGAAGCTGAACCTGTTGAGAAATGCCTCATTTCATGCACACCCCTGCCAACCCTCATAAACTGACCTTGCATGCCAAGCTGAAAACTTGGTTTGAAATAAAATAATCACAACAGGATGCAAACAAAGAATGGACCACACATTTAATGTCAAATGCAGTAGAGTCAGGCATCCCTTATACAAGATTGACCTTTCATAACAAAGTGAAAATCACTCAATTCTACTGAACACTCAAGTACTAACAAAGTATGTACAACACATTGAAAAAGTATTCAACCCAGATTCTCTCTCTCTCACTGTCTCTGTCTCTCACTCACTCACTCACTCACTCACACACACACACACACACACACACACACACACACACACACACACACACACACACACACACACACACACACACACACACACTCACACACACACACACACACACCACCACTCACTCACTCACTCACACACACACACACACACACACACACACACACACACACACACACACACACACACACACACACACACACACACACACACACACACACACACACCATGCATAGTTCAAACATAAAAGGTGACAACTGACACAAGTCATTACCATTTCACAAGCATTCGACCAGGTGGGATTAGTCTCATCCTTCAAAGAACTGAGGATCATTGCAGCATCATGCCATCATCTTCAAAACACATCATCTCATCCACTAAACACTTACACTAATTCTACGCATGCATGCTCACACATACACACACACACACACACACACACACACACACACACACACACACACACACACACACACACACACATTGCCTTTTAACCTTGTAATCAACCAAAACTGCAAAAAAGATGCAACAAACAATGCAAACTAATAAATGGAACTGTGTATAATACAGTAAATATATATATAGATATCTTTGTATGTGTGAACTGTACTTGAACAAAAAATACTGGTATGTTAATTCTTTTTTATATCTGTTGGGTTACTCGGTGAAACATTTCAACAAAGGAACATCATTCTTGTGTGATCTGAAGAAAAGAACTGAACATCCAAACATGTACACAGTCAGTACTATTCCATGTCCAACATGTCATTGTCATAAAGAATGTGAACAAATATACACATCATATCATCTTGAACTGTACGCTTCAATATGCACAATAATGCCAGTTCACCCCACAATGGAAAACAACATCTCCAAGGTAACGCAAAATATCACCATGAGCAGGAAGGCTGCAGGGACACAGTTTGACAGCACCTGAACTGTCCGAGTCAAAGTCTTCACGCCAGCCAATGGACACTCAGGGGCATGTGAGGTGTGCGATGACAAATTCACCAATCAGCAGCAGACATTCACATCCCACGCACTCTGTGACCTCCAGCTTCTCAGCACCAGAAAGCAGCAAGTCCACAGCAAGGAGCCACAGCTTCCGCAGCTGATCCTCAAGGATGGTCTCCGCCCTTTACTCATGGCTTTGATGTTTTCCGAGTGCCTCCTCTGCAAAATAAAAGAAGGTTGCTAGGCAGTTAGTTCTTGGATCTGAATGACCCGTCTACCCCCCGGTCACCTCGGGATGATACAGATGGGCTGTACAAAGTTTTTCATGCAGGTCAAAAAATAATACAAATCCCATTTTCACATTTCTGACACTACTTGAAATAAGGTCACCCAAACTGGTATGAACTAGCAAATCACAAAACTGATGATAGCCATTTGAAGTTTAAAATATCTCTGGCCAGCCAAGAAAAAGCCAATGTTCAGGCGTTTTGGGAGTTATTTCCAGCAGATGGAGACAATCACTTATCTCCCTTGCAGAAACACCAGTCAAAAATACCATTGTGAACATGACAAACAAAAAAACTGTGAACCGGAGTGGCCTAGCAGTAAGGCATTAGGCTGGTAAGTGGAAGGACCTCAGTTTGATACCACTTCAGTTCTCCTTTCTCTTCAAAAAGGTTGTGGTTTGTGGACACTGTCTTGTGACTTTGTCCATCACTTCCTACTGAAACATTAAAATGGCTCTCATTGCTGCCCATCTTAATGCAGGAGTCACTCTGGTGGTGACAGTGTAGCGATAGGTATATAATCTCCCTCTTCCCCCACCTCCATACCCCTTTCCCCCCCTTCTCCCCATCCCTAATAAGCAGGGGCGAAGGGGGGTGGGGGTGGGGGGGGGGGACTGAGTGCATGCATGTGTGTACTGGGGGGGGGGGGGGGTGAATAACATTTCATGAAACTAAATACCAAGGAAAACAGGAGCAAAAGAATGAAAGGAAGACAGAAAGAAGGGGGGGTGGGGGGGGGGGGGGACATAAGTAATACATGTATATAGTATACTGTATGTTTAAAAAGAAAATGCTTTAAAAAAAAAAAAAATTTTTTTTTAAAGAGTGATGAAAACACAACTCACTTTGAAGAAACTGCATTGCTACTTGAACCAGTTATGCTGTTTGCCTTTGTCGTCAGCTTGCGACCGGACGACGGTTCTGCAAAACAAACACTATGTCTTGAAACACTGTATATGTCAAGTTCTAACCCGTTTGTCATTATCTGGTGT
Organism: Alviniconcha marisindica; assembly: GCA_018857735.1. NCBI lineage: Eukaryota > Metazoa > Mollusca > Gastropoda > Provannidae > Alviniconcha > Alviniconcha marisindica. The sequence goes on along the minus strand of JABMCL010002828.1, from coordinate 864,280 downwards.
CATCTTCAGTTTGTGTAACCACAGATCAGTTCAAGATGGTATCTCTTCACTTGGAAAAGTCCATATGCATAACCACAGAAAATGCCAGTGGAAATGTTTGACTGACCATCTGCGTTCAAAAATCAGACTCGTATCTAGGAACCTGTATAATCAAGAGGCTTTTACGGTATGTCAAAGTCATAATAATAATAATAATAATAATAATAACAAATGCATTTCTAATATGCTGAATCCCTCCTTGACACCTGTATGAGGCTCAAAGTGCTATACTAAAAATATCACAACCTAATTTACTAATGCATTATACACAGCTCACTCTATCCCTCGCTCACCCCACATGCACACATGTACATGTACAGATATTAAAGGTACAGGTACAGCTTCCAATGCCTGTGAGAGGGTTAGAGTAGCTCTGAGTAGGCAGAAGTGAAAGGAAAGGTTTTAAGAGAAGTTCTCAACTGTGAGAGAAAACTGCTCCGGTTTTTTGCCAGACACTTCGATCCTGACACAGATTCACGTTTTCATGCAAGCCCAAAAGTGACTGCAAAGTTCCATGTTTTGCCATGCAGCTCTATCCACATCCTATTTCGCAGTCACATTTCATTCTGTCTGTCAGTGCACATCATTCACCCAGCAACAACACATCCCCACCCCACCCCCAACCTCCCTCCACAAACCTCCTCCTCCTCTGCTTTCATCTCGATCCCCAACCTCCACTCCCACTCCAAAATGACTCCAGCAGTTCAGTTCAGTTCAGTTCAGTTCAGTTCTGAACTGAACTGAACCACCTCCTCTGCTTTTATCTCAAATCCCAACCTCCACTCCCACTCCCAAATGACTCCAGCAGTTCAGTTCAGTTCAGGTCAGTTCAGTTCTGAACTGAACTGAACCACCTCCTCTGCTTTCATCTCAAATCCCAACCTCCACTCCCAAATGACTCCAGCAGCAACAAAACAATGACTTTTACAGGATAACTTGAACTCGGTCCTCTATAGTATTTATTTATAAACCTCAGGCACAAAACCCAGCTGATTCTGGTCGTGAAAAGACAGAGCAATCATGCTATCGATCACTGTTACCTCAAAAAGTATCACATAATTATATGACCAGTAGTCAACGCTATCTTAATTGTTTCAGCATAAAATGAATGGTCATCTAAAGAAACACCATTTTGTACCAAAGAACCACAGACAGAATCAAATCATAATTAACAAAAAAGACATTTTCTATCAGAAATCAAAATCAAACAAAAAAGCACACATGATTCACATACTTGGAACATTTTCAAAGCACAAAGTTAAAAATCAGACACAGCACAAATGTAACTATTTTTTCAACATTAAGTGAGACATTTGTAACACAGTTGTTTTGGGCATCATTAATGCAGACTATTAGACTGGTGAAAAAAATAATTAGCATGTTCCTATTCTACTACTCTACACCACACAATATTACTCATCCAATCAACATGTTTCACAAACAGCTTCAAGTAAAACTAGTGACCATAAGAAACAAACAAAAAAAGACAGAAAAGGAGAAGAAAAGAAAGAAGATGAATGAAATGAATGGGCAGTTTCAGTTAGTGGTGGATGAATAAAAGGAAATAAACACATAATGTTAAATCAATACTTCAGTCACTGAACACTGTACTGGTTAAAAATGTTATTACAAATGCACAGAAAACCCACACATCAATGCACCTCATCGGATCATTCAACAGCATTGCAAATCTTACTCCTCTGCACAAACTTCACACCAAAATGTTTTTTACTCCAAATAAGATGTAGGTGATCTTGCAACCAGCTGAAGGGCAGTATACAAATTCAAAGCACCTCTATAACAATACTGATAACAACAGCCAACAGTAAATAAGACCTCTAGAAATGGTGACACACACAGCCAATATACCTGTTTTCCATGGCAGCAGCAATATTTCTTCTTCACAAAAACAAAGATTTTTTGTTTGCTAGTTTGTTTGATCAGGGAAATCTGATACACACATAAGGAGAGAGAGAAAAAAAAAGTGATGGACATGGTTCGTACTGATGAAGTTAAGCAGCCATCATGCATTCAAGTCCACCAACACACTATATATGAAGTCTTTACAGCAGCCTCTGCGATTGTGACTCTAAGGCGTACACAGGGAGAGTACCAAACTCCAAGGTGTACACAGGGAGAGTACCAAACTCCAAGGTGTACACAGGGAGAGTACCAAACTCCAAGGTGTACACAGGGAGAGTACCAAACTCCAAGGTGTACACAGGGAGAGTACCAAACTCCAAGGCGTACACAGGGAGAGTACCAAACTCTAAGGCGTACACACGGAGAGTACCAAACTCCAAGGTGTACACAGGGAGAGTACCAAACTCCAAGGTGTACACAGGGAGAGTACCAAACTCCAAGCCTCCCTTTCCAGCACCGTTCTCCAAACTCTGCCGTAACTGGTTACGCCACTGAAGGGGCATTCCTTATGTCTGTGCATCTGTCTACCACAATCACCCTTACAAGTTTTGAGCTGTCAGTACTTCTGTAACATTTGCAAAATGTTTCAGTTCTAAGACAGGTGAAGCAACAAGGCATCAGAGCATGCACGTAAAGCTCCGGCATTTGTGCCCCAAGTAAACCGTAACTTCTGCCCTGATCTTAACGATTTTCTTTCTGCTTATGCTGGCAGCTGTAAGAGAAATGTGACCCGATATTATCTGAACTGTCAATGTGGGTACAAGCTTGCTGCTATCTCAGCACCAACCAAAAACAAACAAACATTCAGTTAGCTGACAGTGTTAGGAGATCCATTCAAGATTCAAGATTATTATCTCGTCAGAGAAATTAAAACCTGGCTGAACATTAACCACACCACAGAAAACAATAACACATACTGTATATTTTAGAGCTCAAAGAACAGTTACTGACAATATAAAAGTTACATGTTAAACAAACTAGTAATTTAGCCATGATGTAACCAGTTACAGCAGTGGGTGGAGGAAAGATGTTACACACTGATGCTCAGGAGTCTGGGAAAGTACTCTCCTAACAATGGAATCCACAGGACAGAGGAGGGTTAGGAGAAAAAAATAACAAATTTAATGCATTGATATACAGCTTGTTTTCAATTTTCTGCTCTCAGGCTCACAACCAAGCCTTCAGGTGAAGTGTTCACTAGTACAGTACCTGTTCCTTACAAATGGAGCCTAAGGGTCATTAATGATTTTTTTATTTTAAATTTAAGATATAAAAAAATATTTAAAAACTGGCAGCTCAAAGGCTCATCTGACTCATTTTCAAATGATCTATTACATGACACTTAATCAAACTGATGCCCAATCACCCAGGCCGACAGTAACAGGACAAAACATTCACAAGGTAAATTTACTTTTCATACCAGTAAAAAAACTGATCTGAATACCACAGGTGCTGTGTTGATGCAAAAGACAGCACAAATTCATCCCAAGATGCAGAGCAGCTTCACTATGATATTATGTTAAAAAACATACCAGTCGGATGTTACGAGCAATATACAAGCTACATTAAAATGGCCCAATATATCCAGGTATGCCTGCACTAACAGACTCTCCAGTATGGTGGTGTGAATGGCAATGGTGGTGTTAAAAAACCAAAGCAGCACTGCAGTCAGACAGCGTGGGTCAGTCAACATGCTGGGTTAAACACACAAGCTCAAGACACTCAGGCCGTATGCACTGTAATGGAAGAAGAAAACCAAAGAGTAGCAGGCAAACAGTACCGCTGCTGGTACTACTGGCGCTGCCCAGCGAGCCTCGCCGCGCTGTTGTGTGACTCGGGAGACTGCCTGCTGACCCTTTCCTGTTTGGCAACATCAACAGACCATCAGTGAGGACAGCTAGCACACAGCCGAATAGGACAGGGTGGTGCTGAAGGTTATATGGTACTTGCGGGACATGTGGAATTATATGGGTCACTTACAGCAGCATTTGCAATGAACACTGTGTTTTTCCCAATATCAAAGGCAGTGCATATCTGTATGCCACCACAAGCTGCTTGTCATCTTTCCTTATGGTAAAAAGCAACACTTTGAGCTCATGGGCAGCCTTCTCTACTCAACACTCAGTTACCTCAGGGGTTACAAAAAGAGCTTTCATACTGAGAAGGTTCGACTGTAGGTCAGTCTTTGAAGATGCCTGCACTAGTAAACAATACGCTGGATTGCTTGGCACTGTCCCATGATCCACAGACAACAGAGACACTTTATTTGAATTAAGACTCAGAGGTCAGATTCTTCCCGGAAGCCTTGGTGAATGGTAGTCACCTTTGTTGGGCGCCAACAAGAGTGGCAGGGTTTGGAATGTTTCCTGTTCGTTGAGAAGTGGGCGATGCCTTCATCCTATTTAAACTGCTGCCTGCTGCCACTGTGGAAGCTGGAATCATTCAATGACAACCAAACGATCAACAGCCATTATTCAACACACAGACTCTGCACACATTTCTGTAGCATACATCAGCAAATATCAATGTGTTGACGTCATCTCAAAGGAAACAAAACTGTTGACAACCCAAACACTACAACTTCAAAAATTACAAGCATCCTGCAAGAAAAGTTTCAGTCGATAGTTAAAAGATACAGAAACAAGATTGCAAAAAATACTATCGTTTTAGTAAAATTTTACAGAGATAAACAGTTACGCATTATATAATCTCCACAGTCACAAACTCACATCTTTATCAGAATCTTATGCAAACATATTTGACTATTTGAGAATAGCACTTAAAATTCAAAATCAAATGAAACACATTGGGGGGAGAAAAAAACCTTCCAATACACGAAAAGCATCTGAAATGAATGGTTACCAAGTTACCCCAGAAATTATATTAAAAAAAGAAAAAGAAAAAAGTGTAATTTTAATCCTCACAAAAAGTAAATTAGTCCAACAAAAGCAGAAAAAAAATCATGAACTGCCAACAATCATACACACATTTATTATTTTTAATGCCTGCATGGCAAAATTCATAACTACTTAATAAAGGTTCATCAGCTCAACTTTCAAATTCAAGAAGAAAACAAAAACGAGAAAACGAGAGAAAAAAGAGAAATGACCGCATTTAAAAACTCAACAATCACCACAGTAATTCCCACAATGGGGAGATCAGACTCCCAAATATCAGTTCTGGTGTCTACTCACCAATCTGTTACCAAATCAACATGCTAAAAAGTACTTAAGTACAGTTGATTACATTCCCCTCTTCTCAAGAAGTACCCCTGCCACTCCTCAACTGATGGAAGTCGGTCTACTGCCACTCCTCAACTGATGGAAGTCGGTCTACTGACACTCCTCAACTGATGGAAGTCGGTCTACTGCCACTCCTCAATTGATGGAAGTCGGTCTACTGCCACTCCTCAATTGATGGAAGTCGGTCTACTGACACTCCTCAATTGATGGAAGTCGGTCTACTGACACTCCTCAATTGATGGAAGTCGGTCTACTGACACTCCTCAATTGATGGAAGTCGGTCTACTGACACTCCTCAATTGATGGAAGTCGGTCTACTGACACTCCTCAATTGATGGAAGTCGGTCTACTGACACTCCTCAATTGATGGAAGTCGGTCTACTGACACTCCTCAATTGATGGAAGTTCTGTCTACTGACAGAAAAAACTGATGTCTGATGGTGAGGTACCCACAGTGTAAAAACAACAGCAACAAAAACCTGCATTTAGAATCCTGAGCTGACAATTAAAAGTTCCCAACAATAAAAAACCTGCATTTAGAATCCAGAGCTGACAGTAATAGGCTCCAAACAATCAAAACCACCTCCAACAGCTAAAAACACAACCCATGAAATTATACATCAGACACACCGCTGACATCAACATGCCACACAAACAAGGTTTCAGAAGCAAATACCCGAGCAGCACATCAGCATGCATGTCAATGGAATATAAACTAACCAGTTCATCAGAGCTGATCTCTCCATCACTTCTACCTGAAGCAGTTTCAAGACACCACAGCTTCCTTTCCCCATGAGTCTCTTAACAGTCTAACAGCTGATTTATTTTAAGGCATTCACAGTACAAAGTTCACGTCTTGCTTTTTCTCTCTGCAGCTGAATTATCTTTCGCCGATACTCCATCACAATCATCATGGTACATTATCGTATGAAGAAGGAACACTCACCGGTAAAAGTTCACTGACTTCCTTCAGATAGAATGTCAAATGGCTTTCTTTCTTCTCATCTTTCAATCTTCTTTTTTTTTCTTTTCTTTTTTCTTCTTCTTTTTTTCACTTGCCAAGCCAAGGCTTCATTTTCTCTTTTCGATGCATGACAGCACATGCACAAACTAAGCGCGCTGATGGAAGTCAGTAAACAGCAACTACAGAATAATCAGAGCCACCGCATTCAAACACTAATAGGCACTTGGTCACCAAACCCACAGAAGAACAAATTATGCACACTGTTCAATCATGCTTTAAAACAAACTCAACAGTTCATTAATCACCTGACTAAATTTATTCACTACAGTGTACTATTTACTTTAAATTTTTAAAAAGAAGAGAAAAAAAAGATGTACACCTAAGTTCAGTGAGAGTTTCATCGCAGACTTTGATCTGCTCTGCACGGCAGCTCTGAAGGAAGGTGGGATTCCCACTTGTCAATTACTTGTCAATCACTTGTCAATTACCACACGTACTGACAAGACTGTGACATGCATTAACAAGAAAAGAAAAAGAAACGAGGCTCACCAAACCCCAGAGCAGAAAGCAGAGGTTTCCAACACGAGGCAAGATGTCAGCATCACCAACATAAGAGTATGCTCAGAAAATGAACTCAGCAGAACATGCTTGAAAGCTGGTCACCCATGCAGCACAAGATAACCACTGAAGGCATCGTTGAAGATTATAGCTCTTGTTAGATTTGTGATAGTGCATATGGCTTCTTTCTCCCTGAACGGTCCCAAAGCAGTTCCCACTCGAGGGAAGAAAACTACACCATGAGACGTGTGCATGCTGTTGGTTCTGGAAACCACGAGTTTTTCAAATATGCAGACGATCTGAGAAGAAATAAATCTGATGGTTTAGGCTGCTTGAGGGAAAATTCATGCACAAAAGTATGCTGCAGCACTAACTGACCACAAACTGTGACTAGCATGTTTCAATATGTATTTAAATGATAAATCATTACACTCATAGTATGGACAACAGTATTGTGTGGATCACTCCAATTAGCATCACTACCAGCTGAACATAATAAAAAAACCATTCCCACTTGGTATTACACTCAAACTAAGCTCTGACACTATTCTGCTTTCTGTGTGATGCATCTTGGACCCATAACGCCTCCACTGCACAGGCATTTTTCAGCTGCAGCTTCTGTTAAACATCACACCCTCTGGCTCAATGAGAGCATGCTAGGGAAATGCTTTTCGTTCCTTAGAAATGAAACATTTGTCAGTAGACTGTGCACGCTCCTGTCTCAGGCACACCACACTCAAAATTTCATCGGCATCCAACATTCCCAGTGAAGCACATCCAGGCAAAGGGGAAAGGGAAAACATCCACAGGCAGACGGGGGAAATATACACATCCACAGGCACTTGGGGGAAGGAGGCAACTAAACACCAGTTGGAAGAAGCGAAGCTCTACAAACAGGGGGTGAGGGACCGACCTGAGCGAGGCAAGGAATGATAAACTGGTATCCTGGTGGACCCTGGGTCCTTCCGTGGCGGTGTGCTGGGGCGAGCTTCTGGCATAAAGAACGGCGAGTCAAATGACCAATGTCACAAAACACATTCCACATATTTTGGGACCATTTAAGCTAAACACACACACACACACACACACACACACACACACACACACACACACACACACACATACTGGTGTAGTTTAATCATCCCATCTCTGCTAAGTTGTGGCTTGAAATTGTCAGCTTCACTACAGCAGAAAAAAACGTTACAACTGTACAGTCATATCAATATGGCCATCTAAATATGTTGTAAACATCAAACACAGTTGAAAAATGCTCCTTTAGGTTCTGTTTAAAAAATGTATTAATTAAATATTAATACAGATCTACCAGACAGAAATTTCATTTTAACATACATTTCACCATACTAAAAGTAAACAGAACAGAAACAAAAGATAAACAGCTACAACCTCCAAATCCTGGAAATATTGTGCTCTGGATAATACAACCATGATCATTTGAACTGCACATGCACAAACACAGAAACAGCAGTTTAGTTCAGACATGACTCCCATGTTATTCCCGATACACAAACAAATGCACACCACTGGTGGAGAAAAAAAAAAAACAGAATCTGGAGCACGCATCTTTTGAAAACATGCCAGTAGTCTATCTTAACATGTAACACGTGATCTGACCACTATGAGGTACAGATCCATCTGATAATCCATGCATGCACTTCAGCTTTATTAGTTACAGTTGCTCTCTTAAGGCCTATATCCATTCATGTGACCCTCAAGTTACATCAAGTTCACTGTAACTCATGTGGCAGAGGCTGACAATTGTCATCAACTGGTTGTGGGAAGTGAATGTGACTGAAATGACAGTTTCTCATTACAGTTTGCTCACAGCCGGTTCCACAGACAAGAAAATGACAAAAAAGCAATGGGGACAATAACGCTGCTGTAACACAGTGCAGCACCATCAACAAAAGATGAAGGGAAGAACACAATAATCATCAGTACATTGTACTGAATTAGTTACTGGCGCAAAAAAAATCCAGATGTGGTAAACTGATGAAATGTTTTTAAACAAGTCACCATATCTGAACACTAGCAGTTACCTTTCTTTTAGACCTGATATACTAAACTTGAAAAGTCTGATCCTCCCCCTGTTTTCTTTCTACCAAACAGCCTGACTTTCCTTCGCTGCCAACTCTTGCCACAGTGCCTCTGAAAATGGGCCCAGTGTATTGGGAAATGTCCAGGAAAAAGCTACATTCAGGCACATCAGTGCTTGTGTTCGCTCTCTCCACTGTGCATTTGACTCTCCCCATAATTATTAGTAGTGAAATATTCCAACACCCTGTAAAATGCTGCTTAAGAAGAGCGTTGGAATGATACACCGTTGATTTAAAAAGATTTGCACTAAAATTAATGTTCATGATTCATTACTATACGTCTAGTGTTAGAGTCTTCAGTCTTTACATGGTTTAAAAAACAACATCTTTACATTGCCATGTTGCTATGCAAAAATTACAAGAAAATCTCAACTATCTTCATGCTGTTATGCTGCCACGCAAAAGTTGCAAGACAATGTCAAACTTTTAAAAGAACTAGGCTTCATAAATTTGGCCCCCCCAAAATCTTCTTTGGTATGAATTTTTGTTATCTTAATCATGGTTTGTCTGTTGAATTCTTTTTTCAACTGCTGGCTAATTTCATAAAAATTACAAATCATTATGAGCTACAAATAGACTGGAGTAAAAACAAAAAACAAAAAAACCCACATCTGTTCTTGTGGTCTTACATTTTTTTTCTAGAATGCTGCAACATGTGATCAAAAGTTCACCCTACAGAGTTAAAAACAGTAAGTGACAAAAATGATTGTAATCTTCATGCATTTCTTCCATTACCTGTGTGCAAAACTGAGAACTTCCTGATGCCAAAGACATTTTGGTGATGTCAAAATGAAGCATGGGGAAAAGAGTGCATAACACACAGGAGCTCATGAAACAAGTGATACTAATGTGTCCACAAAAACAAAAAAACACCTTGTAAAATGATATAAATTCAACGGTACATTCAATTACAAAATCTTTACCATGAATCATGGTCTTTTGACCTCAAAAGAGTGTGGCCTGGGACGGATAGTTCCTTTAATATCTAGTACACAAACAAACAAATCTGTTCCAATCCATTCTCTACCTGAGTTCAATGAACAATACCAAACAGCTGCAGTGTTCATTCATAAGAAAATAAACAAGATCAGTTACAGCTTTGATTCATAGGAAAACCTTCCAAATATAGAAAAATTAATACTTATGAATCAAAACTGCTGCTGGCCTTTTCTTCTTCTTTTTTCTTCTTTTTTAATGCACATAAAAACCAGAAAATGTTACCCAACTACCAGGACAAGAACCTAAACAAAATAATGACCTCACAGGACAACCCAGGAGAAGAAGAGAAAAAAAGAGGGAAACAAAATCATTAGTTTTTGAAGATCCAAACACAAAAAGGTTCAAACGAACGCTTATTTATTTTAACACAGACACCCAGTATGCACATTTTCAGGGAAATCCCCTTTATCAAGCCACAAAATGACACTTAAAAGATAAACGGTGAAAAATGATGAAAAATGAAAGAAAAAGACTTATCTTGTTTTGGTTTAGTTTTAACAGTTTTTTTTGTTTTTACTTGCTCTTTCATTGGTTTCTGAAACTGACTGCAACAACAACAGGAATAATACCGCATCTTGTGGCTATTTTTCATAATAACATATTTCTATTTTAGTGTGAGCTTGCCATGCAACAACCATGCAAAACACCAGTATCAAACAAAAATACTTCGATGTGGATGGGGGGGGGGGTTCAAGGTAGAACTTGCTAGGAGCGGTGTTTACACTGTCATGGTAACACATAAGTCATTTCAGCACTTTTTTTCTGAATCTCCATGAATCTGTAAATATGTACAATAATGTTGCGACCAACAAAAACCGTCTGTCTATTCTCAATGTTTTGGGGTGTCCAAGGGGAATATTCACTATCATTACTGATCGCTTTTATATATACTATGAGTGCAATTATGCACATACACCCAGTCTTATAGCATAAAAAACCCAATGTTTTTTGCTGCAGAATGGTGGGTCTGCAACTTGAACTAAAAAAAAATCAAAGTCACAATAGCACAGCAAGATCAGTTAATAGTATGCTGCCTTGTGATTATGTGTTAAAGTCACCACTGTTAAAACTGTAACAAAGATTACCATACAAACTTCATTGCAGCTTTAGTTTAAGACTCTTGTTTTAGAAACTTGCCAAACACATTCATAAGCAGACGGCTGGGCCAGTCAGCCAAAAGCTGATCGTAACACAGACTTTTTTCCAACGCAAGGCAGAAAACAATTGTATGCAATTATCACTAAAACACAATACATCATCTCTGATATGCAGGCATCTCCCTCCAATATCTGACAGCATCACACTGACACATTCAGACAGTATGATTAAAATGATGCCAGCAGCACACGGATGTACAGGACCTAGTCAGCGTCATTGATCCTTCCAGATCTATACTCTTCCCAAACGTTTAGAAACAAAATTGGTGAGAAAATTGCATGCTAGCATCTGCTGAGTTTTCCATTATTTTTAAAAAGAAATTTCAGAAGACCTGTTCAGAAATATTCCTCAAAGGAGACAAACTGAAGATTAAATTCCCCATAACACCTCCACATCTTTCGGGGATTAAACATGATACACCAGTACTGCTTAACTTTTGTTGAGGAGTACATACTTTACTTCAGGTACCAAGGGAAGCAGGTTCCTACCAGTAAGGATACATTGCCATAAGTCTTGTGTAAATTGGCAGGTGGCTGCCAGAGACACTCAATCAGTTACCTAGCTAAGCAGTAGCAGAGAAATGCTGATGTAATACTTATGACCTAAAGTTGCATGGTGTTGGGGCCTAAATGTGAAGCTCATGAATGTGCTAATCAACACAGATTTTCAGCAGAATATATCTCTGGCATTACCACACCAATTCAGCTAAAACTGATGACCTTGCCTTACTGGATCTGTCCTCTCCACCCTACTGGCAAAGCCAAGACCAATCTGACATGACGTGCATGACAGACTGCCTGAGAAGGGTGGGCCACTGGCACACACTTCACATGACCATCAAACACGCCATGCATGTCCTCACATTCCTGCCTAAGCTGTCTACACACACTGGGCCAGAGAAAGAGCTTTGTCTCTTAAAAGTCCACCAAACCATCGCAAAAGATCCCTGATCTGAGCTGAACGCAAAACTGGTAACGCATAAGCCTTAGCCACAGAAGATCCCTGTTCCGAGCCAAACACAAAACACATAAGCCTTAGCCACAAATGATCCCTGCTCTGAGCCAAACAAAATACTTGTAGCACATAAGCTGCGAAAGCTTGAAGACCGGCATGCAAACAAGATGTTAACTGGTACAAATACAATGGCTTTATCGGCTGGACCATTCACAGGCTCCCAAGATGCTCATGCAGACATGGAGAAACGGGGAGGAGAGGGATGCGGAGGGTGGTTTTACCTGGACGTGGGATGTGGGACAGGGATGGAATGGAGGTAGTGGACTTGGATTTGATCATGTGAGGCAGTAACAACTGGTGACCCGGACCTGCTGGGACTGCCGTTACACGCTGTGTCCAGTCCAAACCCACCGTGAACACAGACAGTGCATTTACAGAGGATGACAGAATTGCAAATAACTTTCTCAAAAACATTTAGAAACACAACAAGAATAACCTGGAATAGAACAACAACCCAATAAACGACACTTGATTCTGAGGTAAACATTACATCTTCAGTCTCAACAGTCAGTACAACACATAGACTGAATGAACAATATGCCTACACAATGCAGGCTATAACCCTAGTGGGAAGGGTGGTGTGTGTTGGGGGGGGGGGGGCATCTGAAACGAGGCCATTCCCAGAAATGTATTGTATGCATCACATACATCACACAGGAACAAGTACCTTGCCAATTCAAGGTACATACAATTTGTACAGTTCCTACTCTATCTGACATGGAAAACAACAAGTTAGTGAACGCAAAGACTTATGTTAACGGTGATACTCAACATTTACACATGGTTAGGTGACCAGCCATCAAAATCTGTCACATCTTCATTATGATATATTCTGCACATGAAGTACATCAAATGAGACAGGACAGCAGACAACGGAGTCCAAGACACCTTAGTGGTAATCCTTCTCATAATTTAAATACTTAAACTGTAATAATTAAATGTAAACCTTTTTCTTTCTCTCTCTCTCTTTATTCCTTTTTTTATTTTTTATTTCACACCCTTTTTACCCCTCTGACATCAACATATCCGTATCACTGCTGTGTACATTTCCAGTCTGGTTGGTTCTCACCAAACACTGAGGTAAAGTTACAAGTGTTTGATCAGAAGGATTACTCTGTGTCTGCCACAAACACCGCACTACACACAAGGCTAAACCATAAACCATAAACATCAGTATAACCTCCACGAGGACGTCTCACTCTCAAGCCAGTCAATGTCTGGACAGCGGACAGGCGAACCCACCACTCTGCACGACCTTCACCTTGCAGGAAAATGCCGAAGTACGAAGAAGAGGAAATAGTTACATCAAACATGACCCAGAACTTGGCACAAATCCTAAGCTATGCTGAGACACAGTTTCGTCCACTTTCCAAGCACAACACTTTATAAAGCACAAGGCATCAACATCTTCCCCAAACCATTTAGAAAATAAAGCTTGAGGAAGAGGGGTGGGGATGAGTGGGGTGGAGGGGTGGGGGGGTGGGGGGGGCCACTGAAACTGCCTTTGATGGAGATGCCCACATCATCTATTCAGCATATAATTTAAGGACAGATGGGTAGAGGTCACTCAACCCTTAAATCCCCCCCCCCCCCCCCCACCTTCAACAAAGGGGAGAGGGGTTCAATAACGCCAAGAATTTGTCCTAGCTGATGAAAAAAAAAAAAACCCCAAAATACCACCTGGAGCCTTGGCTATGGTCACCGCAGCCCCGGGGGAGGATGGTCCAGAGGGAACCAGTCTTTCACTCACCTGGCTGATTAGAGGTAGATGCGGAGGTGCCCAACCCCTTGGAGTCTTTGCGTCCCGGAATGGATTCCTTGGAGTTGGTGGCACCAAGTCCTTTCACAGATGAGACTGAAACAATGCAGAAATAAACTTCTGCTGAAGATTAATATCAACCAAAACAGTGGTGCCGATACCAGTTGCTCCACAATAAAACACTGGCACCGCAAGGCACAGTCACGTGTGAGCCAGTCTGGCCTAGCGGTAAGGCCAAAGGCTGGTATGTGGATGACATGGGTTTGATTCCCCACACCAACTCTCCTTTCTCTCGAAAGCTGTGGTTTATGGACACTGTCATGCAACTTTCCCCCCACACAATATTAACGAAACATTAAAATGGCTCTCATCACTGCCCATCTTCATGCACAATCATTCCGGTGGTGACAGCGTCGCATTAAATATAACGTTCCTGCCTGAAATCTCGGTCCCTGCCAGCGTCCCTCTGGAGAAAACTCTGCATTAAACAAGTCTAAGGAACAAGCGCAGCCACTTAAAACGATGATAGAAAATATGCAGAAATAATCACCATGACTCATCAGTAGCACACATAATAAACAGACAAATAAGAAAGAAATCAAAATAAGGAATAAATATAAGCAAAGAAGTCATGAGCAACTGTCCAGAGCCGTCAACAAGAGCATTTTTATCTGAATCACTATAACTCAAGATTCCTCTATTTCTGACTGAGTGAAAGACTTTAAGTTTAACCACTTAGAAACTTCACACACTGTTTCCATAAAATCTAGCTTAACCAGCTCAAAAGTGACCCAGCTGCTGTAGCCTTAACATATGCAGTGACATGTTTGTGACCTTACAAACACAAACACAAAAGCACACCCCAGTTGGGAGCAGGGATGGCTCAGTGGTTAGAGCGCTGCACTCATGATCAAAAGGTCGCGGGTTCGAATCCCTGCAGGAGCAGTGGGATAATTTTATTCTCCATGGTCAGCTGTCTGTGCTGACTCTTATTTCGGTATCTGTTCCACCCCTGTATTACCACAATAGCACATAAAAGATCCCAGTCATTCTGCCAAAAGTGCAGGTGGTAGGTTACAGCTAAATATGCACGCACCTTATGTATGTGGCTTTGCATGAAGTGACATGTTGCATGGTTGTGTGGTGTACACAGAACGCACCAAGATGGCAGCAGTTTCACATGGCACCAGCCATGCCAGCGCTGTAAGTACACCACTTTGGTGGATATTCAAAAATGCACTATAAAAAGCTATTAACTCTTGTAGAATCACATTTGCACAGCGAGTCTGCTCGAGAGCAGAGAACAGCACTAATATAAAAGTGACCAACAACAACAATTACAAAACATTTGAGATGCCTCATTTCAGAAGTGAAGCTAAAGTTGCTAAACTCACTGGAGGTTTTCTTGGGGCCCGGTAGCTTGCTGCCATCCTTCTTGATGGAGTTGCGCTTGTCTCCCTTTTGAGCACGCATCTCCTCCTCTCTGCGCTCACGCTCCTCGATCTCCAGCAGCTGTTTCTCCTCCTCCTCCTTCACCTGGTCCTCGACATCATCCTCAAAGTTCTTGCGACGAGACACCTGCGCGGCACAACACTCTCAGTCATCACCAGCGTAGAGGTGCCAACCCCCTAAACTATCATTTACCAGGGACCTTTTCAGCGTTTGACGACACTGTTCGCAACTCCACAGGACTCCATTTCTAGGCTGGAGCAGGACAAGCTGAAGAGGTGGGTGTTGCCATTCCCTTGCTACTCTTTTCATTTCACTCTTCTTCCCTGTTTGGTGACTGGAAGACCCCTGAGGGAACCCTCTGTGGCAATGTCAGTGCAACAACCCCAACAAAAGAATGACGTGACTGGCTACCCATGGTCTAGAACAGCTTTCTGATTCGTGAAGAGGGTCATGCAAGTGTACTTGGTACACGCACACTGTTTAAGTCTGATGTCAGCTAAATGCATGACCCCTGGGGTCCAAACTGCTGCATGTCCAATTCCTAGCACACGCATGAACAATGTGCCAGGCCCTGACACAATGACGAATTGCCCTGAACACTGGTATGGGCGAGTCTTCTGGTTTTATGGGTGATACTTCCATGAAAAATAATGGCTGAGCCAGAAAGCATGGAACAACTGACCACGACAACACAGCTAAACTCAATCAAGCTAGGCCAGCTATGGCAGTACCTACATCTGCACCAAGACACAGCAAGTGATCAAGTTGTGCAGATAAGCTGAAAGCCTGCACACAAGTCAAGCAGCTGCAGAGTGTTTGACAGTTTGGTTTGAATCTCTGAACAGAAATGCTGGTAAGCAATGTAAACACTGTGAGCAAATGATGCCTGAGCAAGTTGGTGCCACTCACCATGGACTCCATCTGGACATGGATTCCATCAAGCTCCTCCACCGCCTGAAAATGAACCAGTCAAGTGAGGTGTGAATAATGCTAACACACAGCAGAGGTACAGTCATTGTAAGCATGGGCACACCTCAAACAGTACATCTATTACATGGACACACCTCAAACAGTACATCTATTACACAGACACACCTCAAACAGTACATCTGTTACACGGACACACCTCAAACAGTACATCTGTTACACAGACCCACCTCAAACAGTACATCTGTAACACGGACACACCTCAAACAGCACATCTGTAACATGGACACACCTCAAACAGTACATCTGTAAATGGACACACCTCCAACAGTACATCTGTAACACGGACACACCTTAAACAGTACATCTGTATAAACAGTACATCTGTAACACCAACAGGCAGGGACACACCTAAACAGTACACCTGTAGCATGAATAGGTATGGGCACACCTCAAACAGTACGCCTGTAACAGGTGTGAACATGCCTCAATGCCCTGATCCACTTTCCAGCATGATCACATGGCTACAAATTATACCACGAGCTGCTATGGGGACAAACAAACTGTGACATCCCCGTCAAAAAATCTCCTCATGTCATGCCAGTTTCAAACTTGCTCCTTTTCATCCGATTCTGATCTGCCACCCCAACTGACAATCAATGAAAATCACATATTGCGTAATATAATTCTTGTTGATGGGTACATGATAAATGTACATTATTATTATTAGCTGCGCTCTTCGTAAGCTGAGCCTACTGCCAGTATGTAATGTATTTGATCTAAGAAACAGAGACTATACTTCAAACTCAGTAAGAACAGTGTGTATTTTCTGCACATCACCAGTGTCATTATCTTACGAGCAGTGATGTAACAGCTTTCAACAGTTTTTCTTTCACCCTAGCTGTGACTGGGCATTAATAACGCTCCCAACACCATGGTTTCTTTGTCACTGGTGCCTGCTGTTCAATGGTGACAGTTACCTGCAATCGCCTTTCCACCAATCAACACACAAACATGTGGCATAGCATGCTGTATGGCATCTGCTGGTGACAGGCCACATTATGTTGTAGCCATATGACATGTCTGAAAGTGGATCACAGCTTTCTGGCAGCATTATCACAACAGGTATGAGCTGGCATTCAACAGTACACCCATGGCAGCTACAGACACATCTGACAGTACATCCATGGCAGCTAGACACATCTGACAGTCCATCCATGGCAGCTACACATCTGACAGTACATCCATGGCAGCTACAGACACATCTGACAGTACATCCATGGCAGCTAGACACATCTGACAGTTCATCCATGGCAGCTAGACACATCTGACAGTACACCCATGGCAGCTACAGACACATCTGACAGTACACCCATGGCAGCTAGACACATCTGACAGTACACTCATGGCAGCTAGACACATCTGACAGTACACCCATAGCAGCTACAGGCACATCTGGCAGTACATTCATGGCAGCTACAGACACATCTGACAGTACACCCATGGCAGCTAGACACATCTGACAGTACACCCATAGCAGCTACAGGCACATCTGACAGTACACCCATGGCAGCTACAGGCACATCTGACAGTACACCCATGGCAGCTACAGGCACATCTGACAGTACACCCATGGCAGCTACAGGCACATCTGACTGTACACCCATGGCAGCTACAGGCACATCTGACAGTACACCCATGGCAGCCATGGACACATCTGACAGCACATCCATGGCAGCTATGGACACGTTTCTGACAGTACATCCATGACAGCTGTGCACATGTATCTGACAGTACATCCATGACAGCTATGGTCATGTGTCTAATAGTACATCCATGGTTGCCATGGATATGCATCTAACAGTATATGCATAGCAGCTATGGAGATGCAGGTACAGCCAGTAAATTCAGACAGTACATTCCCAACAGGTATGAACAGAACACAGACAGTATATTCAAATATACAGACAGGACTCAGACAGTACATTTATGGCAGGTATGGACATATCTCAGACAATGTGTTTATGGCACATACAGGTTGCCCCGACAACACATTCTTCACAACAGTATGGGCATGCCTCAGACAGTACATTAATTTTTTGACAGGTAAAAACATGCCTCTGTACATTCACAACAGGTATGGACATGGCTCAGTACATTCACAACAGGTATGGACATGCCTCAGACAACACATTTATTGCAGGAATGGGCATGCTTCAGGCAGGTATGGACACAGCTTTGACTGTACACTCACAACAGGTACGGGCATACCTCAGTACATTCACAAGCAAAACACACCCATTCAGCACCTACTCATAACAGCTATGAGTATGAACACATTACTGTCTGAGTGTGTTCATACTCATAGTTGTTATGAGTAGGTGATAGTTCAGTGGTCACAAGGCACACATGTGACTTAATCAATACATATGTAAAATGCATACACTGAACTTGAGGAATGTGTCAATTATTTCCCCTGTACAAAGATTAACATAACTAAGACGCGGTCTTAGTCGCATGGCACAAACACATACAGTTTAAATTTGACTAGCAAAGAACATATAGGGAAAAAAACTTTCATCTTTACTGTGTACATTTATACAAGACTGGAGTCCTGAACTAAGTTCAAATCTGTGCATCTAGTATGAATGGGTAATGTAAACAAAGTTCCATCATCATGCAAAGTTTGACGCCTATCGTACTTACAGCATCCAGGAAAATCCCCATGTTATGGATTTTGCCACCAGGGGCTATTGTTTAACCCAAAGCACTCCTCATTCACTGGGGTGGGGGTGGGGGGATGGGGGGGGGGGGGGGCAGGCGGTCCAAAAATAAAAGCAAACTCTTAAAAGAAAAATATATTAATTTTCATCAGTGAATCTTGCCATTTTTTCTCAGGATGAATTGTCCTTTTAAAATATTGTTCCTCAGGTAATGCTGTTTATGTTTATGGCTCTTTATGGCATTCTCCACCTTACTTGCAAGACTAAAAGTTTCTAAGCTTAATGTGAATTTTGCAGCCTCACTCAGCCCACAATATGGGATTTCAGACTGGTACTGAGAACAAAAAGGTACCAGTATGAAAGCTTGTACCAGTATAAGTCCGTGCAAATAATTCAGCTGAAACACCTAATATCAGTTAAGAAATCAAATGCAGCAAGAGAGGCAAATGTTCCACTATAAAGTGATGACTGGTCGCTTGCCACACTGACCAATTTCCATTTGATACTCACCAATACTCACCAATTTCCATTTGATATTGACCAATACTCACCAATTTCCATTCAATAATGACCAAATGACCAATTTCCATTTGATACTGACCAATACTCACCAATTTCCATTTGACACTTAAAATTTCCACTTGTCAATTGATAATCACAAATTTCTATCTGACACTGATCAATCCCCATTTGATACTGACCAATTTCCATTTCATACCCTAATCTACTTCCTAAAGCTCACATGAATGCAGAGAGCGATGATGCTACACAGATACCAGTCTTGTTTTGTTCTCAGTACCAGACTAAAAGTGAAAAGGATCCTGCTCCGGACACAGGACAGGTGCCCAACGGAAGAAGCTACAAGTTGTGCTTTGCAGACTCCCACCTGTTTCATTGCCATCATAACGTCTCTGTCCTTCTCGTTGACCAGCACCTTGCGCACACACTGCTCAAGCGAACCCTTCAGCGCATTGTCATAGGGCAGCTTGATCAGGCGCTTCAGCGATGGCAACAGTGCGCAGGTCCGCATGCGGATGTTGGCCACCGGGTCGGAGGTCAAGGCCAGAATGTTATCAAAGAGATGCTCCTTGAAAAATGCCTTGGAGTAGAGTTCGATGAAGTATTTGCATATGACGATGAAAAGACCTCGGCTGTGACAGCTGCGCCCATGACAAAAATCTGAAAATCAGATTAGGTAACCTTCAGGGTCTTGTCAGACTGCAACGCAGGTTGTTCAGAGACAACTGAAAAGCTACTCCGTTTAAAAGCCATTACCATTATCCCCCCCCCCCACCACACACACACACACACACACACACAACCAACACACACACACACACACACACACACACACACACACACAACAACAACAACAACAAACACACAAACTACAACAACAAACAAACTTTGTCACATAAAGTTAGTGTATTATATTTAATTTCACCAAACTCTTTACAACTATGCACACGTCGTAGCTTCTGGTTGGACAGTCTGGCCAAACTACAAAAAAACACTGAAGGGCATGATATAAAAACTCTACGGTTTATTTTTTTATAGAGCTGATGTTAAACAGACAAAAGCATTTGCTCAGCCCCCCCCCCTGCGTAAAACTCATCAATTCCACTTTTCCAATCACAGGTTTGCTTATCACTTCCAGGCTCTAAGTATATGCCGGACACAGAGCAACCAGCAGAATACTGAGGAAACAAAAGCTGAAAATGATCATGTATTAGTTAAAGTATGTAATACCAAAAAAGTGACATATGCAACACAGATTTGGGAAGAAAAGGTGCAGGTGGTGGTGAGAAGGTCCTGACCTTGTATCAAGGTGTGTGTCAGGTGTTCCCGTTGCTCCAGTTTGTGTAAGTTGCGCATCAGGACAAGGAGCGATCGAGCCGCAGCATGCCGCACCGGTAACGCTCTCTGCACACACAGCACACACAAAATTGTGACATCTGCTCCCATTGCAGCAAATCCTACCTCTGCCATCCTACCTCTGCCATCTGCTGTCAACATTTGCTCCCACTGCAGAAAATCCTACCTCTGCCATCCTACCTCTGCCATCTGCTGTCAACATCTGCTCCCACTACAGCAAATCCTACCTCTGCCATCTGCTGTCAACATCTGTTCCCACTGCAGCAAATCCTACCTCTGCCATCTGCTGTCAACATCTGTTCCCACTGCAGCAAATCCTACCTCTGCCATCCTACCTCTGCCATCTGCTGTCAACATCTGTTCCCATTGCAGCAAATCCTACCTCTGCCATCTGCTGTCAACATCTGTTCCCACTGCAGCAAATCCTACCTCTGCCATCCTACCTCTGCCATCTGCTGTCAACAACTGTTCCCACTGCAGCAAATCCTACCTCTGCCATCTGCAGAGGAGATCAGAACAGGTGACCAACCATCTTAAGGCTGTGCTCTGGTCTGCCAACTCTGATTTACCACCTCTTCACCAAGTTCAGAACTGGTCAGTCTTAACTCTGCCCAGCAGACCGGCACAATGACAACCGGACAAGATACATGCATAAAAGTATGCATACTAATGGTGTAAGGGAGGTAACTGCGATGCACTTCCTTCAGTTGTTTCCATGCATTGCATTCAGAGCCGATTTCACAAGCAAGTGCAAACACTACGCACTAAGGGAGGTTTCAGCTGAGGTGTTCATTGACGAACACAGTGACTTTGACCTTGATATTGCTGATTCTTTACCAAATTAAAGGGAGCAAGTGAGCGAAACTAGTCAATTAAAAAAAAATGTATTGTGTGCGTGTGTGTTCAGATAATCAGTGCATTAAGTTGTTTGAAGAAAGAACAATAGTCACTCATCAAAATGTTCCTCTCTTTGTCTTTAAGCAGCTGCTGAAAGATTGTCAATACATGATATTTACTCAAAATAAATAAATCTACTACATTTTCTGTGTATTTTTAATCATGCGCACAACATTTGGTGGCTCTATACCTTATATGGAAGTGGAGACTGTAATCTCTAATCACATCAGCTGTTGTTTTTGAGTAGCAAGGCTAAAAACACCCAGATTGCAAAGGCTGTATACGCAGCAAAGACCTCTGGGAGCAAAGGGTTAGTAAGTTATGATCACGACTGATGCTGGTGTTCACACATGGACCGCGCTGCCTGACTCACGCCATGCTTCATCTTGGAGAGGAGGATGGGGACGACCCGGTTGTAGAGCAGGTCCTGGGAACAGATTTTGCCCAGGCAGCTCATGTTCCGCATCATGTCCTCTTGAAGCCGCCAACAGTTCGATGAAAACACCACTGCCTCTGATGCCAGGAACGCGTTTACCACCTCCATGAGGGAAGATGTCTGGCACACACACACACAGCAACAATACTTTAATGCTAGAGCAACATACACACACACACACACACACACACACACACACACACACACACACACACACACACACACACACATACACACACACACACACACACAGCAACAGTACTTTAATGCTAGAATAACACACACACACACACACACACACACACACACACACACACACACACGCACACGCACACACACACACACCTCTGTATATATTTCTACATTTAACTACTATGTATAGTTGTACTTTCTTCTTGTTGAGTACTTTATTGGTATGAATGTCTTTGGTAGTAACAGTTTGTGAGAGCCTAAATGTATGCACTGTGTCAATCTGGTGCTGTGAACAAACAAGGTTTTGTATGGAAGTTTTTATGCGCCATACATACATTTTTATTCATTCATTTGAAGGAAGAAGAAACATTACCATCAAAATGTTAATGGAGGTGAAACATCAGGTGAAAATTACCTTTGATTCAGACATGACAGCACCACTTCTGGACAACACTTCCAATGAAACAGGAAAACTGGACACCACGCCTTGCAACACCTGCACAGACAAGCACCTTGCTCTTCAACAGCTGTCTCTGTGCCAGGCTATATGCATAATCTACCAAACACCTTCACTAACACAGTAACAGTTCTCCATACATTACTATAATGTAGCCTTAAAATCAGAGATCTGCTTCCCCTCCTCCAAACGTCTCCACATGCACACGCACGCATGCTCACACACACACACACACAGAGGCAACATGCACAATCTACCAATCACCTTGGCTAACAGTTCTCCAGACATTATTATAACGTCACCTTAAAATCAGAGATCTGCTTCCCCTCCTCCAAACGTCTCCACACACACATGCATGCGTATGCGTGCACACGCACACACATACACACACACACACACGCACACACACACACGCACACACACACACACACACACACACACACACAGTAACATCTGACCTCTATACTGTCATCCTTGAGCAATGTAATGAGGTCAGGGAAGAGTATCACGCCATGATGTCCCACTATCTTGGACACCTGCAAAAACAAATCATTCGGCATACAACAACAGCAACAACAACAAAAGCAATCTGTGTAACCCCCTCCCTCCTCAAAGCACCCCCCCCCCCCCCCCCCACCATCACCTAGCTGTTTAGGAAGCAGGCATAACGCACAAACTATAATCACTTGGCATCAACAAATCCTGAATTCTGCTGTATATCACAGGACATTGTTCATGTATCTATATATATGACGTAGCTTTGCAAAACAATAGCAAATAGAGAAAACATGAGATCTGAATAAAAATGTCTCTTTTCCTACAAAAATGACTACTTCACTAATAGTCTGTGAGTTTTCAGACTGTTCAAACCCAACAGACAGACACAGGGTTGTGCTCTGCTGCACCTGTCCATTATTATTTTTGCTACTAAATGATACCATTTTGCAAGTTGCTGAGCAGTAGCATATTGTATATATATGTATTTCGAACAAAGCTCGCACAAACTGAGCTTGTCAGCTGATGAAGGGACGCCATCATATTCTTCACACACCAACCTCTTTGTCATTAATGTTTGCACAGTTTACCACATCCAGTGGCACAGCATCGCAACAACACACAGCACACATTAAAACTGCATTCTACAGTGACACTGCAGCTTGCTATCAAGTATCCTGACAAAGATAAGTTACACTCATCAGCTTTTTAGCTCTCCTCATTCTTTGGATTTTGGGCAGTGCTTGTGGACTGGTGTGTTTTGAAACATGTTCGTACCAGGTGTTTTATCATTGTACATATGTAAAGCATCAAGAGCTCCTGTGAGACAGAGCGCTGCATAAATACTTACTGTAATAATCATTCAGCATTAAGAGCTCCTGCGAGACAGAGTGCTGCATAAATAATTGTAATAATCATTCAGCATCAAGAGCTCCTGCGAGACAGAGAGCTGCATAAATACTTATTATCATAACCATTCATACTATTATTGTAACTCTGCCACCACACTGCCTGCTCACCTCGTGGAAGCCGCTTGCCACTGTTTTGCGAACAACATGGTGAGGGTCTTTGCATAAGCTGGTCATGGTGGGCAAAATTTCAGTCTTGAAGTGCTTGATACCCACAAACGTTGCCATTGCCTGCGAATGAAAGCAGTCAACACCAGTGAAATGAGCGCAGAAACCACTCCACGCATGAATAATTTAAAAGACTCTGAGAGAGGCACAATCTGATTCCGCTTTGGCCTACACAAAAGAAAAGAAACAGAAACTAAAACCTACAATAAAGAATACATCAATCAAAGCCATCTAGCAGTGATCATTACAGATTCACTGTTTTCATGTGGGTCACCAGTGACAACTGGTTTATGGTAGAATCATTAAGAAATGAAAAGCACCCATGATCAAAATAGTAATTATATAAATAAAATACAGACTAAGCAAACAGAAGTATCCAAACCAAACCAAACTCATCATCATGATCAACAACATATATATCTCAAAGCGGACTCATTTTTAACTCCCATTCATGTCCAAGTGAGGGGATCACTTGCACAGAGGCACAACCAGTAATTGGATTTGAACCTCCTGTCCAGCACAGGGAGACACCAAACCAGTAATTGGAGTTGAACCTCCTGTCCACCACACAGGGATGCACCAAAACAGTAACAGGATTTGAACCTCCTGTCCACCACACAGGGAGGCACCAAACAGTACAGATTTGAACCTCCGTCCCCACCACAAAAACAACAGGATTTTGTCAACAGGAAAATAGATTTGAACCTTGTACCAAAGGGAGGCCCGTCGGTGAATATGACTAAGGGTACCAACTCATGCCCTGTCCAGCACAGGGAGAGCCCAACCGTAATTTCCTGATCACCCAGTAGACCAAACAGTACTTATCTAGATGAAAACAGCTCATGAACCTCACTGGGATGCACCAACCAGTTACCTCCTTCACACCACACAGGGAGGCACCAAAACAGTAACAGGATTTGAACCTCCTGTCCACCACACAGGGAGGCACCAAAACAGTAACAGGATTTGAACCTCCTGTCCGCCACACAGGAAGGCACCAAAACAGTAACATGATTTGAAGCTCATGTCCACCACTCAGGGAAGCACCAAAACAGTAACAGGATTTGAACCTCCTGTCCACCACACAGGGAGGCACCAAAACAGTAACAGGATTTGAACCTCCTGTCCACCACACAGGGATGCACCAAAACAGCTCATGTCCACCACACAGGGATGCACCAAAACAGTAACTGGATTTGAACCTCCTGTCCACCACACAGGGAGGCACCAAAACAGTAACTGGATTTGAAACTCCTGTCCACCACACAGGGAGGCACCAAAACAGTAACTGGATTCGAACCTCCTGTCCACCACACAGGAAGGCACCAAACCAGTAACTGGATTTGAACCTCCTGTCCACCACACAGGGTCACCTCAGAATGAGCCCCCCCCCCAAAAGAAAAAAAGAGACAGCCAGGTGGAGAGAGAGTGAGCAAGACTGGTGGAGAGACACAGGTGAGAAATGGCTGAGACCATGGCTTGGTTAGTCATTGGACCTTATGTCTTGTGAGAAGTTGGGAGGTGAGCTACTCACCGGTAAGTTGTAAGCTGCACCGTGCCGCGTTTCCGTGTACCAATCCTCCTCTTCATCATTTGTCGATAAGAGCGTTGACGGAAGATTCTGAAACAAATTCCGCAACTACCACCAAGTCTGTCATTCTAAAGTCTAAACAGAACCTGACTCTGCTGAAAATCAAGCCAGGTATATAGGTAATAAATCAATGATGTGAAACTATTCCGCTGCTGACACAGCTTATATCACAAATGTGCAGAGGTCAATGCACTGATGATATTAAGAATAAGATGATGTGTGTGCAACATACAAGAGAGAGAACATGCAAGAGAGTGTGAGTGTGTTAGCATATGTGTGTGTGTGTGTGTGTGTGTGTGTGTGTGTGTGTGTGTGTGTGTGTGTGTGCACATGCATGCATGTGCATGCATGTGCACGCACTGTGTGAGTAAGCATGCGTGTGTGCTTTGTGTATCTGTCTGTCTGTCTGTCTGTCTGTGCATTTGTGTGTGAATGTGTAAATGTGTGTGAGTGTGCATGAGTAAACAAGTTATGAGAAACAAACAACTCATTCTCCCCAATTTGTAAACTGACTTCTACTGTTAGCATCAGTTTCTACCCACTGCTGACCTGAGAGATTATAACAATGAAAATCAACTGCCACACGTGTAGCCTGTCTCTTGTGGTGAAACTGTTCACACAATAACACTGTCCCAACTTGCAAGTCACAATACAACCCACCCCAACATCATCGCTTCACAAACTGCTGTCGCCTGCCTTTAGTAGTTACGGAGTCTGAAAAATGGCCACAGTATTACTCCTACCCAGGCAAAAGCCATCTGCAGTCCTGGGCCCACTTATAAACCGACTACGGTACTAAATCCAGCAGGGCAGGACAATAAGTCTGACTGGCTGCCAATGACACGGGTCTCTTTATGTTAGAACAGAATTTGGGGAGGGGAAGAATAAGTCACCAAACTGGGCAAACGGAAACCAGGCTGCACAAAATTCCCACCAGCAAGGACCACCGGCAAAGTTACACAAACATCAACGTGTACAGTCTCATCTAGCCCAGGATGAGAAGTTGGACTCTTTGACAGTTCCCACCTCTCAGCACCTTCAGGACCCTAATTTCTGGACTGCCCTGCCAGGGGCTGCCAAGACAGCACCAAACATCCCTCATCCAACCCGCTCACCGTAACCGCTGTGAGTGAACCCTCTTCCGTTCCCCCCAACCCACATGCATGCATTAGTATCAGCCATTCTGTTCACTGCTTCCACAAACACAACTCTGACACATAGCTTCCCATTTGTAAGCACCTCCATTAATGCAACCAACGGATACCCACACAACATTTTTCGTTACCCGCACAAAATTTCTGGTTACTCATGAAAATAACAGAACTGTGAAATCAAGTTCAAAATACACAAGGTCAACAATGACCCATTTCATTATTTTCACATAACAAAATTAGCATCAAAACAAGCTACAGGAATTAACAAAAACAGATCATTTCAAATGGAAATAACTCTGGTTAATGACATGACTGAAAAGCTTACCCTGGTTACTTTTCCCTAAAATGAACATACACAAAAATGGGTCAACAAATATTTTCGCTCTCAAGGCAACAAATGAATCAACAACAGGAGCAAATCCTCAACTGACAAAATATTCAAATAGGGAAAATAATTTATAGTTCTTTTCGTTCCATTCCCTAGGGTCAGCAGCAAATGTGACCACTGGGGTTACTTCCAAACTGACCCGACAACAGCCTACCATTTCCCTGGTCTATGAATGGACTTTATTTTGTGTGGAAGATTTTGTGCACTACACATAAACTTTGGTCCATTCACAGAAATTGGTGACAACACCCAGTCAGCAATATGACAAATCAGGGTGATCATTTTTACATAAGGGGTGCAACAATTTTGGTCAAAACAATGTCTGAGATGATGTCATGGTTAAAATTCCTGCAACAGCATACAAGTTTCATTTGACTCCTTTCAAACTATTGCTGAGGTAAGGAGAAATCTTATGTGTGTGACTGTTGGTGTGTCGGGGAACACTTATAGACGACCATTTGTCTGAAATGGCTCACCTTGTCTCCTCCTTTCTGTTTGTCCGGCACCCCCACTTTGCACAGTTTCTTGTAGTAATCTATAAACCATTGCTTCTGTTCATCCGTCAAATTGCCTGCAATGCACACACACACACACACTTTGATTAGTGAACCATCTTTCAGCAACAGAACAAGTAAAAAGGCAAAGTCACTAACAAGTCCCAGCTTGTTTGAAACAGTATGTCTTTACACTTTTTCTCCTACATCTATAGGGAGGTACAATGCAAAGGCATGTACGGTGGTGCACTCTCATCTACTCCACACTGCTACAGTGCAACAGAGTGGTGATGCAATCTTCTCTACTAAACAGAATTAGTCCTCACACACACACACTGACATGCACACACTGAAACGCACACATACTAACACATACTAATACACACACACACACACACACACACACACACACACACACACACACAGACCTCCTGGCCAGACCCCTCATACACATTTATTTTTAAAAGTCACTGTTTTTGTCTTTGCTTGATCAAGGCAACTATACACCAAACTCAGTCTCTGTTTTGTGAAGCCCTTATCAAGCAGCCTCTGCTCTTGAGTGAATCTTATTTTTCAACCCACAAACAGTCACCCACTCCACTTAATAACATCTGTCATACGCAAGCAAAGAAAATTAACAACATCCACGCGCATGTTCTCTCTGCCTTCCTTCATGCTTCCTAATATTGCATGTTTTTTGTGGTGAGGGGTGCAATGCACACACACACACACACTCACTTTGCAAGCCGTGACACAGTCGCCCAAGCTGTCGGGCCACAACGGGCAACGTGCTGTCCTCAGCTTGCATCGCCTTCTGACAGAACTTGCACACCAGCGGCACTATCGTCATTGTCATTGTGTCTGCAATGCACACACACAACACAGAAGCTTAGTACAAGGCCAAGGAGATGGCTGTGGAACGGAAAACAACATGAGCAAGTGCAACATGACATGGAAGTCCATGCTAAATCAGGGTGATGCAGACAGGCCGTCCGCTATTGATTATCTCCCCTTGCACCATGGCCTTTGTTTCCA
This sequence comes from Alviniconcha marisindica, assembly GCA_018857735.1. Classification (NCBI taxonomy): domain Eukaryota; kingdom Metazoa; phylum Mollusca; class Gastropoda; family Provannidae; genus Alviniconcha; species Alviniconcha marisindica. The sequence goes on along the minus strand of JABMCL010002828.1, from coordinate 835,318 downwards.
GTTCACAGTTCCAGAGGTAGTGATGGTATTCCGGTATCCTGGCCATGATATTTATTTACCAGCTAGCCAGGGAGGTGCTGTAAAAGGTATCCAGCACAAAGGAGTATGTTGGAAAGGGTAATCAGGTGGAGATAACTCAGAAAGTATGCTGGTCAAGGTATCCAGGTGGTGATATTCACTAGTACATGGGGTATATTGGAGAAGTATCCAGGTATGAAGGTGGTGATACTCACTAGCACAGCGAGTATGCTGGACAAGGTGTCCAGGTGGTGATACTAGCATAGGGAATATGATGGACAAGGTATCCAGGTGGTGATA
>JABMCL010002828.1:795000-830000 GCA_018857735.1 Alviniconcha marisindica | reverse complement strand
TCCGACTTTGAGCAGCTGCATGATGCCATTACACAGGCATGTGGTTATGTCATGCACACTCTCAAAACACCAGACCTGGATAGGAGCATGCTATGGGGAACTAAGACGGCAGTTTCCCAACTCCTGTGGGTGTGCTCTTTCTTCAGCAGTGGCTAATGCATATTACTCACCATCTGCAGGAGCAAAATGGTTTCCTTATGTAGATATTTTTTATGTGAAATATTCATATGTACCTCTGACCAACAGAAAGATGACGACGACAACAAAAAGGGGGTTGGGGCGGGAGCAACATTTACACAAAAGGACAACATAGGGCATTTCACTTAACTTTTGGAAAATATATGGGGAAAGAGAGATACTGGGAAAGAGAGAGCGAGAGAGAAACTGGAAGAGAGAGCGAGAGAGAAACTGATTGGTTGATTAACTAACTGAACTGAGGAAGAGAGAGACTGATTGACTGATTAACTGACTGAACTTTAATACCCAAGGATAAAGATTTTAGGCAGAAGCCTAGTCTTAGAATTTGTCCTTGTTAAAACACAACAAAAACAACAAAAGCACACACCCATCTATGCAAAGTATAATGGTACAGCCAATATACCAAAAGATAAACTAAAAGCCTAATCCTGTCTGAAAAACTCGCCTCGCTACAATACAAACATGGTACACTAAAAGAAGGGCATAGCGAAACAGACCCACAGAGAATAGAAACACCAGATAGACAAGCAACGTGACAATTAGGGTCAACAAAAACATGAAAGAAAAGCAGGGAGGAGAGAGCAACAACAGCACATGGCACAAGTGGGATCCGGTCACACACCATTTCTCCCAGTGCTCCTGGTCGTCCTTTGGTGCTGCCCACTATGCAATAATGCTTTGAGCTTATTGTCAGTCACCCAAAATACAAGGCAGGGAGAGGAAGACAGGCACAGAGTGAGAGAGAGAGAGAAAAAGAGAGAGAGAGAGAGAGAGATCAGGGGAACACACTGATTTCTTTCCCTGCATAGGAATTGCTTCATTAGCACTGTTCTCCTTGTACCTGACTACTGTTTCCTCAATTCCAGACCACACAGCACTCTATTTTTGCTATATGGGGCCTTCTATCTTGCTTAAAAAAATACATATAAAAAATCTTTTTTGTGATTGTTATTTTGCATCTTGTTCTTTTTCTTTTCTTTTTTGGCAACCACTAGTTTTTACTCATTTTTTCCCCTGTCTCTTTGCATTTTAAAGAGGGCCCCAAGCAAAGATGCAAGTTGGCCTCAAATTGCAAATATTTGTATGTGCAGGTATGGCTGTATTTGTAAGACTTTAAAACCTTGAATATCCCCCCCCCCCCCCCCCTCCCCCCACTCCCCTGCAATCCCATCCCTCACCCTAAACTAGACCACAAATGGACTAAAAAGAAAAAGCTTTAAAAAGTTGTTCTACTATGTTCAAGTATGGCTGTATTTTTAAGACTTTAAAACCTAGATTTTTTTTTTCAAGCAGACTTGACAACAAATGGACAAAAAAATAAATAAAAAAATAACTATCACAATTTTTCAAATATTTTATTTCACTCCTATCCACAGGACCTGTGATGCTTCTTTGCCTGGGGTTCCCTTTAATCCCCTTGACAGGAACCTGACTGCTGAATCATGTGTAAAAAGCTAAAACCAGAGAATGGCAGACCACACCTGGTGGCATCATCATCATCATCATCATCATCATCATCAGTTGTTGTTATTGTTGGTTTTTTGTTTTCCATTTCCTTTTTTTCTCTTTTTTCTTTTTTTCTTTTTTCTTTTTCTTTTGTTTTTTCCCCCCTTCTTTTTTTATTTTATTATTTTATGGCTCTTTTATGCACTGAAAATACCTTCAAAGCAAACGAGAGTGCCTGGAAAATGCACCACACCACAAACCCCAAAAGAGGTATTCCATATATCACAGGTGGAAATTTACTACTGCCCCAAATGTGGAACCAGACCCATGACCCATGAATCATCAGTAATACTTTTTTCTTTTTTTTTAAATATATTAAGATAAGCACAATACTAGTCTTATACCGTGGTGCTGGAACTTGTTTTTAATCTCTGTGCCACCCCCTCCTTCACCTCTTTTACATACATCACAATCTGTGTCCAAAGGAGAAGCAATGTCACTAGTTATTTATAACCCCCCCCCCCCCCCCCCCCCCCCCCCAACACATAAACTGACAATAAGTACATATTGTAACATTACAACTGGAAACTGGTTCCAATATGCTGAACGTTGTGGCTTATTCTATAAATGATGACCTATGAGAGCTGATTCAGCTTCTCTTGGAATTTGCCTCCCCCCACCCCCACCCCTGCCCCCTTCCCCCCATTCCTGAGAAGACTGGCATTGGTTGCAGGAACTGACATCAGAACTTACTGGAATATTCCCCCCCCCCCCCTTCAAAAAAAAAGAAGACCTGAAAACAAGCCAGGCATTGGGTGCTGGGAATGCTGACATCATAACAATCTGCTGCATGCATGCATTACTGCTTTTTGTTTGGTTTGGGTTTTGGTTCCATACTGTCAACTGTATACATTTACATTACGCTGGAGTGACACTGCAAAAACCTGATCTTCCAAACTGAGCTGCTGGAGGGGCCACTGATGAATAACTTATAATCCCTGGAAACATGGCCGTTTTCCTATCAGGCAATGACCAGGATCACAAGGCTGACCTCTGAACTTCCTGCTGGACTGCTATAGTGGCCCTGTTTTGGGTTTGGATGGGGGGGAGGGGGAGGGGGAGGGGGGGCTCTATGCCTACCACTACTGAAACCCCATTACCAACTGAGTTTGTACTGGGAATTTGATGAACGTTCTCTTTATTTGTACCTTAGTTTACACCTCTCTTTCTCTTTGGCAAACGCACACATGCATGCACGCGTGCACACGCACACGCACACACACACACACACACGACACACACACACACTCCGATGATTACAACTCCCATTCTAAAAATACGGAAACCTTAGCGCAGCAGCAACAGCTTGCTGTATTATTGTAGTGAGTTTGTAGAATTTTCTCAGGAGACAGCAAGTTATGCTCATGGTGGTTTGTGGGTTCTGCAGTCAGATCAGTCGTTCCCTGTGATTAAAAGCAAAGCAAGTTGCCGGCTGGAAGGTGATCTGGTGCGTGCGTACAAGCATGGGTGTTTAACCATCCGAGAGAAAAGGCAACTGTGCGTGCAGCAGACACTGAAATAGAGACCAGTGCTGAAAACCACACTAAAGACGTGTGTGTTGTCTTAAAATAAAATGAGCGAGACACAACAAACAAAATGAAAGAAATGGGGACGGAGGGAGGGCAGAGAGGTGGGGGCGGGGGAAGGAAAAGGGGAAGACAGAGAAGAAGAAGCAAAGTCTTGCAGTACAAAATGCTGCTGGTGCAGTTTCTGAGACAAGGATCGCGTTTGACAGACTCAACGAACAAAGGGAAATAATTGCATGTAAACGCGCGCCGACAGACATCACACGGCGTATACTGAGGGACACAACAACACAGACCTGAATGGATGGCATGTGTGTTTCACAGTTTAACATCGGTTTATTTTTGGCTAATCTCTCTCTCTCTCTCTCTCTCTCTCTCTCTCTCTCTCTCTCTCTCTCTGTAAGTCGGCCTTTGTGCTAATATCTTCACCGTTGAGAAATAAAGTTCAATCAATCAAAATCTCTCTCTCTCTCTCTCTCTCTCTCTCTCTCTCTCTCTCTCTGACGTAAACCATCTCTCTCTCTCTCTTCTTCCTCTCTCTCTCTCTCTCTCTCTCTCTCTTGTGATGTAACTACAGTTCTCTCTCTCTCTCTCTCTCTCTCTCTCTCTCTCTCTCTCTCTCTCTCTCTTGCCATGTTATTTGTGCAGAATAAACGACTGCACTGAAGCAGCGCAGGAACCTACTGAACATTACAAGGAGTTCCGCGTGTCTAAGCCAAGGCAAGCGTTCGGGTAACAGCTAGAACATAAATCAAGCAGCCTTTCTCTGCGTTACCTAGGCAGTGTCACCTTTAGCAGCTAATGGCTCCCCCGTAATAGTCTACCCGCTAAAAATAAAACAAAAAAGGAAAGAAAAAAACATACCCGTTTATTTTTACTGCCAAGAGTAGCGAAGCAAGACTGGAGCTGGCAGTGGCAGATCATGAAGTATCAGGTTTCCCTTATTTGCGCATAAACACTGGCTCTTGCGTGCCGCTATCAGACAGCATTGTGCACGCAGCACTGTATGGTTGCTGATCAAAGTTACGGTCTATAAAGCCCGCTCCTTGTCGTGTTCATTCTCTCTCTCTCTCTCTCTCTCTCTCTCTCTCTCTCTCTCTCTCTCTCTCTCTCTCTCTCTCACACACACACACCACCACACACACACACACACACACACCACACACACACACACACACACACACACACATTACTGTGCTGAGCATACATCAAAGCGTCTCCCTATTATTATCCTTACCCAGAAAAACAATGGAAGAGAAAGAGGGGGTCAGATCAGATCAACAGGAGCTACAAGGTGCATTTTTACACCCATACTGTTGATCAATTCAACAGGGAATACAATTTCAGATACAGCTTTACACCCATATAGTTGATCAGTTCAACAAGGAATACAATTTCAGATACATCTTTACACCCATACAGTTGATCAGTTCAACAAGGAATACAATTTCAGATACATCTTTACACCCACACAGTTGATCAGTTCAACAAGGAATACAATTTCAGATACATCTTTACACCCATACAGTTGATCAGTTCAACAAGGAATACAATTTCAGATACATCTTTACACCCATACAGATGATCAGTTCAACAAGGAATACAATTTCAGATACATCTTTACACCTATACAGCTGATCAGTTCAACAAGGAATACAATTTCAGATACATCTTTACACCTATACAGTTGATCAGTTCAACAAGGAATACAATTTCAGATACATCTTTACACCTATACAGCTGATCAGTTCAACAAGGAATACAATTTCAGATACATCTTTACACCCATACAGTTGATCAGCTCAACGCGGATCAGATGCTGCATCATTACATCAGCTGCTCGGTTCTAAACATCTCTACAACCATACAGCTGACCATATCACCATCTTTACAACCATACAGTTGATCAGTTCACCATCTTTACAACCATACAGTTCATCAGTTCACCATCTTTACAACCGTACAGTTGATCAGTTCACAATTTTTACAACCATACAAGTTGATCAGTTTACCATCGTTACAACCATACAGCTGATCACTTCAGCACGGATGAAAAGCTACATCTTTACACACATATACAGTTTTTCCTCCACAACAAAGTAGACGCCAGGCTGTTTTGGCCTGTAACACGGAAAGGAAAAACACACAATGAAAGTGGGAAAGTCACTGATGAATTAAGCATGTCCGCAGCCTCCCCCCCAAAAACAACAACAAAACAAAACAACAACAACAAAACACGTACACACACACACACACACACACACACACACACACACACACACACACAACACTTCTGGCTGGTGCAGATCTGGGATTCTATGCACGGGAAAAACTGTACGACGGGCAATATATCACTTCAAAACCTCGGTCAACGTAAACGAGTTGCACGTGGCCTGCGATTTGTCCTGAACGGCAAGACAAAAGTGGACAGGAAGGATGCTGCGGATGCCGAGATAGAAAACGCCGCAAACAACTGATGTCCCCTAGAAGCTTTCTAATGTCTGGGAGGCACGGCGGGTAAACGATGGCAGCAAACACAGCCAAGCACCAGACGTTTTTTTCCACGTCGGTCAACTTAAATGCCGGGGCGGCAAAGCCGGTCCCTGCATTTCGTCCTGTCAATGGCAGGCCTTCGCTTCTTTTTTCTGAAAGGCAAGGTTTGCCGAAAATACGCAGTTTTGCGTGCCCCATCAAAAAAACAGAGGAAGAAACAAAGAAAAAAAGAGTTCTTTCTTAATTAATTTCAAACCGAACTAGGAAATCGCACGAGTGTCGTTAAAAATAGTTCTTCCCTCAGCCTCTTGAATGCAAGGTAAAAACAAACTTTACAAACCATCACAGCAACACAGAATTCGTTTCTATCCGCAACAAACCCTACAGTGGGGTACCGCGGATGTAGAAATTAGGGCCCTTTCTGCTCAGAATCCATATCCATCAAAGGGTCTTCTTTTAAAGCCCGGGCGGGTCAAAAATAGCCTTGCGGAACTTCGGCCTTCCTGGTTCATTCAACCTCAAAAAGCGCCCTAAAACGGCCCTCCAGCAAGCCGACAGTTGAAGTGGTTTCTGCAGATCATACATTAATCAGTGACGAGTGGATCTGCTCTCTTCATCAGCCTGCTAACCCGCTTCTCCAGTTCTCCACTGCCTGTATGCTAGTCCTCCCAAGGTCGGCAGAGAAGACGAGGGAAGAAGAAGGTTAGAAGAAGAAGAAGAAAAATGCCACAAAAGAAGAGAAAGTCAGCAGCTGGATATCAGCGTCCTGTCAACCGGAAGATCACTTCAGGACGAGCAAAAATACGAAAAATAGGACAAAAGTGGGCAAAGAAATGGGCCACCAAAACAAAAACAAAAAAGCCAACAACAAAAAAGTAGAGGTGGCTGCAAATATTCTATTTTTAAAAAGAAAAGAAAAAAAGCTATCAGTTTCGACGTCTTTGAGAAAGAAAAGCCACCACATCACTCGCAGTCTCTCAGCACTTGCTGGAAACAATTTATTACGCACGTGCATAATACGTATCACTTACAGTTACCACACCGAAAAATGACCCCCCCCCCCCCCCCCCCCCCCCCCCCCCCCCCCCCCCCCCCCCACCCCACCCCCGCCTTGCCCCTTCAGGTTACGTCTCCAACAAAGTGCACAGCGTCGAACTAGCCGTGCCCTTTTAGCCCTCGGCTCATTGGTTCTGGTGTCACGTGCACTGAACACAAGCCACTTCACACTCATTTCGCTGTCATTAGTGTCAGTCACGCCGACTGTTTACCACGTCGGCCACGTTCGCGGTGAACACATATGACAGCATTCCAAGTGACTCCAGTTTAATCTGGGCAACGGTTCTTAGAAACTGCAACGCAAGTAACTTGGTGTTTTACGCCCCAAGCAACGCAAGCGTTTAGCATACTGTAATATCCCACTCAGACCAAAGGACATAATCTTCCGAATGTGAATGCCCCAGCCGCACACGCTATATACCCACGTACGACCATTTACCTTTCAAATTAAAAGCTTTTTTTTTTTTTATCATGGTCAGCACAAACATGTGCCTAGTTCAATGGTTATGTATCCTGCTCAACACACGGCATAACGGGGTAGGCGGGGAAAGGGGTGGGGGGAGGGCGGGGGGGGGGGGGGGGGGGGGGGGGGGGGCACGGTTTGAAGGCGAAGAAGAGCTACAGGTCTCTTCCATAACCGATCAGCATTCACTCGCCTTCCAGGCCCAGCACGGAACCTTTTCACCCCAGCACGCCCCTCTTCAACCCCTTTAGCCTCTTGGCTAATCAACAGTAAACAGCCTACACCCCACACAATTTCTCCCTGCCTTTCACAGTAAGCCCGGCTAGGGCAAGGGATCTTGAACCGCCTTTTGTTACGCCGGCCCAGGCCTTTCTCTCGTAGACAACACAAGCTGTTGAGGCGGTGCCAGGAGAGGGCTGAGAAGTAGGCGAGGCGGGCGCGCGGAACACGGTGGAGCCTCTGGATACTCAACAGACCCTTCTCCGAGCGGAGACTCTCCTGTGGAACTGTCGCCTCTACGCTCCGAGTGGTGGCTCGGTATCACGCCAGACCTGCAGGTACCTTACCACCTACAGAGGTGGCGCAGGTGCGGCGAAGAGATGCACCGATACCACCCGGACATTCATTCATCGGAGGCTTCGTTTAGCTTTATTTCGGCAAAAGCAGACACAGCCTTCGGCTTCGGCATTTCAAGCCCCGGGAGGGTTCCCGCTTTTTACTGAGCGCTGCGACTGGATCTCCGTGTTGCGTTACGGTGCTGTGAAGAATTGGGGTGCTTGGGGAACATCGCCCGACATTTACGTCCACGCTGTGCACACGAACACCGGCCTGGTCTTGACAGCAGTCCACAGCGCTTCTTTGATGTCGAGTGTTTCGTTTTTTTTTAATGTGATGTTTGTTTGCTGGGGGGAGGGGGGTTGTTTTATAGCAGAGTGGCAAAGACTTTATCCGAAATGCTCTGCAGATAAACTGTGCCTAATATTGCACTCGTATATTATTATTTTTTTCTCCACTCTTCTAGTGTTCGTTCCTTCATTACTTCCCACCGCCCATTCCCCCCCCCCCCCCCCCCCCTCACACACACACACCCCTTCTCTCTCTCTCTCATACAGATACGCACACTACACACAACTTCTACAGCCTTCATATCCGTGTCCCTTCCTCCCTCCCGCCCCATCCGCAACCCATCTGTTTCTTGAAAATGGGTAAACCATACATCTGTATGTATATATATAGTATCCAATCCACAAACACCAATTCCCGAGACCAACACGACCCCAGGGCGTTACCAATGGCAACAAGTGGGTCTCCATCAGTGCTGGGACTCGGTGTGTGCAGGACGTGGTCTGAGAGCACTTGAACGTGCAGAACAGGCGTGTTTACAAAACAAAGTTTGTTTGTTCTCGGCTAGAGTCAGCAGAAACGCCCCTTTCACTCCCTTTATCTAGAAAAAGCTTCTACAAGTGCAGGCGGGTAATGCCAGGTCGGTGTTCACATCTTCCGCACAGTTGAGGCTGAAATGTACACTGGACGCACGTCTGGTTAGTTTATGTGGTTAGTGGTCTGGTTAGTTAGCTACCGATTGGATTTTAACGTCCTGTCAACCGCATCCAGTTACCTCATGACTATCAAACACCGTCACAAGTGTAGATACTTTAATACGCTTCCCAAGAGTACGATTTTCCCAATGGTCAGAGAGCAGCCTTCTACATTTCAAGACGTCTTTCCTCGACAACTTTCTCTTAATTTATCAAAGCAGTCTAGACTAAATACGGGAACTGCTTAGATCTACCTATGGGAACTGCATCCAAACCTCTTGTGAAACGGAGAAGTATGTGCGTGCGTGCGTGCGTGCGTGGGTGCTGGCGGGCGAGCGCACATGCGTTAGTGCGTGTGTGCGTGTGCGTGCGTGCGTGCGTGTGAATGTGCGTGTGCGGTGTGCGTGCGCGTGCGTGCGTGCGTGCGTGCGTGCGCGCGCGCGTGTGAACGTGCACACATGCGTTAGTGTGTGTGTGTGTGTGTGTGTGTGTGTGTTGTGTGTGTGTGTGTGTGTGTGTGTTTTGTTTGAAAGGTCTTCCAGTGCTGTGTACCGTAGCGTATGACATATCGTGCCTAGCTGGTGCTCAACTGTTCCGGCAAGATGCATCAGGTAAATAGCTCAATACACCTGCCTGCTGCATTTTCTGTGTGTCTTAGCCCGTATAAATTTCCCACTTCCCATCTTATCACGCTGGTGTGTAAGCACAGGTAAATTTCCAAACTCATCTATCTTGCTGATTTTGTTGAGAACCAAATGTCACAGCTGTGTATACTCTGTTGGAAAATGAAATTAGCCAATCTCCTCCACCCCCCCCGCCCATCTCTTCTTCCTCTTCTCTCTCTCTCTCTCTCTCTCCCTCTCTCTCTCTCTCTCTCTCTTGTAGTATGCAAGGACTGGCTGTTAGATAGGTCGAAATGGACCTAACGCTATTATCCTTGAGTATTACGTTTTACTCTCTCTCTCTCTCTCTCTCTCTCTCTCTCTCTCTCTCTCTCTCTCTCTCTCTCTCTCTCTCCAGCCCTATCCACCCATCCCCACCCCGAAACAAAAATAAATAGAGAGAGGCACACTAGACAGACAACAGACAGACAGACAGACAGAGGCAGAGACCGAGAAAAGCGAGAGAGAGAGAGAGAGAGAGGCACACACAGAGAGCAGAGAGAGTGGGCAAGAGAAGGAATTTGAGAGAGCCATGCTGGCCGACGCCGGTACACACCGGCAAAGGCTTTGCGGAATCGGCGACTTAACAGCGCTCAACAATGCCCCCAAAACCGTAATCCCAACGCACCACCTACACTGCCATGACCTCCGCTCGACCCCACAGCCGTAACATTGTCCAAAGCACGACCCCTGAACCCACAGACTCTAAGATTCCCACAAGAGATGGGGGCAAGGCGGCAATTCGGCATCCAGCTTTCACTGACAGCAAGGTCAGCACTGCTGCCGGTGACCTTTGCCAACTGCACGGATCTATACTGCATCTCCGGACAGGCAGCAACGAGGCGTTACGAGAGCTGGCGGTCGTCTTCCTCGCTGACCGCATGGTGCTGCTGATGGCTCGTGAGTACATCTTCGGACAACGACGAGATGCTACAGAAGCTGGTTCGTCCTTGCAGCAACTCGGGTGAGCCGGTTTGGCCTAGCGGTAAGGCGTTAGGCTGGTGAGCGGAAGGACCTCGGTTCGATACCGCTTCGGCTCTCCTTTCTCTTCAAAAAGGTTGTGGTTTGTGGACACTGTCTTGTGACTTTGTCCATCACTTCCTACTGAAACATTAAAATGGTTCTCGCCGCTGCCCATCTTAATGCAGGAATCATTCTGGTGGTGACAGTGTAGCGATAGGTATAGCGATAGGTGACAGTGTAGCGATAGGTATATAATAATCCCCCCCCCCCCCCAAGCCTTATGGTTTCTGTGGACGTTAAGCACCATGTTTACTTACTTACCAGCAACTCGCATTCTTACATGCCCCCCCCCCCCTTACAGACACCCCCCTCCCACCCCCACCCCAGTAACTTACGCTCTTACAGGGCAGAGACCTCTTTCCCCCACCCCTACAAACTATGGCACCGCGTGAGAAGAATGCGTTGCACCTGCACGCGATTGTCTGCTACCTTTGCAACATCCTCACAGTCCCGCTCGACTGCGTTTGCGTGTGTCGTCTCTCTTCAACATGCTTGTGAAAGCCGTGGCACATCCAAAAACTATTCGCTACACCGTAAGACACCAAGCAGAAAACGAATTACACAGTTTTTACACACACACACACACACACACACACACACACACACACACACACACACACACACACACACACACATTTACAAAACCACACATGCAAACTGAAGTACACAACTTAATGTTAACGGCAAAAACGACAACAGAAAAGAAAAAAGGACAACAACAACAACAAAAATGAAGAAGACGGGTCGAGGAAGAGAAAGACCAAATAAAAAGGGGTGAGGGTGGTGGTGGGTGGGGGGTGGGGGGGGGGGGGGGGGGGGGCCTTCCGAATAGCCGCATGTGGGCGACCATATAATTAAATAACTTTTAAAGAAAGAAAAAAACACCGGTGTTGTCACTCACCCGCACTTTGGGGACGACCCGCCGCATACACTCGGCATTGTTCTCCCTGAGTAGGCTGGGCAGAGCAGTGATGACGCTGATCCGCTGCACCTCTTGACCCGAGCTGTCACACACACAAACACACTGACATCACTATACTGATACACACAGCAGTCATCAAGTCATAACTTTGTAGCTGCACCTCCTGACCCGAGCTGTCACACACACAAACACACTGACATCACCAAAATGATACACACTGCAGCCATCGAGTCATAAGTTTGCAGCCACACCCGGCCCGAGCTGTCACACACACAAACACACTGACATCACCAAAATGATACACACTGCAGCCATCGAGTCATAAGTTTGCAGCCACACCCGGCCCGAGCTGTCACACACACAAACACACTGACATCACCATACTGATACACACTGCAGCCATCGAGTCATAAGTTTGCAGGCATACCTCTTGAAGACTCAAGAGGAATCTTCAGGCCAATGAGAGAATTAAGAAATGGGGAGGGGGAGGGGGAACCCTGAAGATGCTGAGAAAGATGATGCCGCTGACCACCCAGACGAGCTGTGATAATATACTATTCCTTGCATCCAGGAACCTGTGTTAAACAAGAACTCAATATTAGTTAATAGTTACTGAAGGAATGCGGTATTGATTCTGCGTTGTTGGTATGACTCACGTGTACAGTATCGCCTAGACAGGCATACATCTTACAAACCGCACAGCAAACAAGATGACTGCCCATGCCTGGGCTATCAACACTTCGACATCCAGTCCAGGATTCATATTGTTTCCTGGTCCTCCAAGTGTACAGGTCTTATGAAAATATGTATACTGAGCGAGTATTCGAAACACCAAGAGCAGATTACGTTACTAAAAACATGTACAACAACGAACTCGCAATGCCAAGGGTCGCCAAGGGCAGGCTTACATTAAAACCTGTACAACAAATGCGACTTCTCTATGCCAATGGCATGTTTACGTTAAAACACGCACAAGTGCGAATTCGCCACGCCAATGGCATGTTTACGTTAAAACATATACAACAAGCGCGAATTCACAACGCCAATGTCATGTTTACGTTAAAAATGTACACCAAGCGCGGAACATGCGCGAATTCGCAACGCCACGAGCGGGTTTACATTAAAACCTGCATAACAAGCGCGAAATCACAATGCAAGTGGCATGTTTCTATCAACAAGCGCGAGGTCGCAACGCCAAGTGCGGGTTTACATTAAAACACGCACGGCAAGTGCCACTGAACAACGCCAAGTGCGGGTTTACATTAAAACACACATGGCAAGTGCCACTGAACAACGTCAGGAGCGGGTTTACATTAAAACACGCACGGCAAGTGCTACTGAACAACGTCAAGAGCGGGTTTACATTAGAACACGCACAGCAAGTGCCACTGGACAACGTCAAGAGCGGGTTTACATTAAAACACGCACAGCAAGTGCCACTGGACAACGTCAAGAGCGGGTTTACATTAAAACACGCACAGCAAGTGCCACTGGACAACGTCAAGAGCGGGTTTACATTAAAACACGCACGGCAAGTGCCACTGAACAACGTCAAGAGCAACTGCGTTGACATTAACAACACGTCTAACAGACGCAAGCCAATAAGCAAGCAAATACTCTGACCTGCGAAAGGACGGAAGTGACATTACAACAACACGGCCTCCACCTGTCCAAATCCACAGCCAAGTGAAAATCCGCATGTATACCAACAACAGCAACAAACACACAACCGAACTTTCTCTCGGCCCCCTTCCCGACTCGGGTCGTGGACTTGCAAACACCACGGTCACGGTGCCTTATAAGGACAGCACGGCACGTGCTGCATGCCCGGACCCCGGGCGAATGGGGAGGGGAGGGGAGGGGAGGGGGAGGGGGTGTCGAGGAAACAATGAGGCGTCTCCCTGAAGGGTTGGCAAAGGCGAGACTGACAGGAGCTCCATCCTGCCTGACACGTGGCTGGGGACACGAGGGGGCAACGAGGCAGGTCTGATTCAGCGAAGACCTCATGGTGGACCGACTCGCGCAGTCTTTCAGCGGCGAGGCTCGTGAGACATGTGGACAGCAGCCGCCCTGTCCCGGGCTGAATGGAACCGGGGCCGGGGGGCACAAGGGGGCAGACGGGCTCGCCATTCCAGCAAAGACAGGCAGAAGGTCTTTGATTCCAGAGAGCGCGCGGGGCAACAGGGCTGGTTCCTACCGCTAGGCATTCTCGTGGCGGGTCAGCTGCGTGTCGCTGTCAAATACCGGGATTCCATGTTGCTCCTGCGCGTTTTGGTTTCATATAATACCACCGGTGCTCCTTCCCCCAAACCCAGAGTAAATAGTCGGTCCGACTCCCTAAGCCAGCATCTGTACTTTGAATGCAACCCATTGTGGATTGTTTCTAAGTGAAAAAATTAGGATTGTGCCCCCCCCCCCCCCCCACCCCTTTCCAAAGGAGCGATACAACGACGAAAACAACATGCACGATACAACGACGAGAACATGTCAGCTACACATGCACGTAAATGTAGATCTCTACATTATTTGTAACTGCTGGAATATTCAAGATGCTGGATGCGGCGCCGAGAAAGCTGAGCCCAAAGGTTTGGCCTCCATCTGCATTTTGTGTCTGTCCTTGAGCATGGCCACATCACTTCCCCCTCCCCCCCCCCCTCTTGCCCCTGTTCCGCTACTCTCCACCTATTCCCCAGTCAAACACATTCCGACACAATGTGCAGAAAAACAGTTATCCCAACGGCAGGTCGTCACTCCAGCCTCCAATCATTGTGGACAAGACCTTCCCGCCTCAACCTCCTTGAAAACCCATGGGAAAGCAAGTATGGCACACAGAAAGAGAAAGAGAGTTTATGTTTCCACTGTTTTGTAAATGGGAAATATTGCCGGCGGCTTGTTCCTGAACCAGCCCCCCCCCCCCCCCCCGCGGTGTCAATGATACAGGACGATATAAATCTCTCCCCCCCCCCCCTCCCAAAGCCCAGAAAAAAACACTCCATTCAATCGATAGTTTTCAAAATTCTCCCCGTATCACCACACGTCTAAGCTGAAGCAATGCTCCCAAAGCACGAAATTACTGGGCATCCTCCGGTCATGCGGTGCAGCTTCGCTCCGTCCGGCAAAAACTTCCTCTGCTGTCGACTTGTAATACCAATAGCTTCCACTTACAGCACAGACCCCAGGAATGTTGGCTGCCTTTTTGAACTGATCGCTGGCTTGTGCGCGAGGAGGATGCCCAAAACCGAACAACAAAAACCTGTTGCAAACTGTGGAGGGTTAGGACCCCCCCCCCCCCCCCCCCCCCCCCCCCCCCCCCACCCATCCCCCCCAAAAAAAGAGAGACAGAGAGAGAAAAAAAGAAGAAGAAAGAATCGGTCATGACAACTTCTGTATGTATATGAACATGTTTTTTTACTCGATTTGTACAGCCGATCGAATTACACAAAGTTTGAGTGGTGGTATTTACAAAGTTCACATTCTGGCGTCCATAGCAGAGACCGTAACGACCATGAAAAACAGATACTGCTGTGAACTCGTGCTCTTTCAAGAACGAAGCCAGCTAAGAATGCATGGTTTGGGAAATTACCAATAACAATCAGCATGACGAATAGTCCCATTTAACTTTCGAGTATAAAATAGAAGCACAATCACAATCACAGCAAACCAAACAAATTTACTCAGCTCATGCAAGTTTAGAAGACCACCTATGTTCTCATTCCAAGTTTTCACACACACACACACACACACACACACACACACACACACACACACACACACACACACACACACACACACACTGTAAGCACACATATTGACAGCCTTCTCGTCCTGCCAGAGATTGACTGACTGATTGATTGATTGATGAGTTCATTGATTAATTTAACTTTATGTCTAAACGGTAAAGCTGTACGCAGGCCGACTGACACAATTATAAGCCGCTGCAACAGTACTAGTACTAACAGAGAGTTAAGTTAATAGTTCTCTGGATGTCAACGTCCCGTTAACCGCACAGGGTCACCGCGGGACGTTACCCGAGAAGTGAGTGATGGAAAACCGAAGGAGCACAAATGGAGAGAGACAGACAGGCAGACGGACAGAGGAAGACGCACAGACAGGGCAGAGATAGAGAACCATCCATTTCAGCAACAGACAAAACGTAATTGAATTCAGAGAGACAGCGAGAAAAACAAAGAGAGACAAAGCAGAGATAGTGAATTAGCAATCAACACAAAGAGAGACGCTGGCGTATTTACAGCAACAATAACTGGAGAGAGGGAATACGGGGGATTATCAACAGCATCGTGCATTCTGCGTCTGGCCCCTTTCCCAGTGTCGGGTTCCTCTCTCCGACCCCCGTCAGGCAGCGCTTGAAGACATCCCTAACCGCTGGGAAAGATCGATGGTCTATCTGCTGGAAGCCATAAGCTGTCTCTGACCCCATCGATCATATCCCCGAGCAGCAACCCAACTCCACCCAGCAGTTCACACACGTCTCGCATTTGTATTCCCTTTACACCCTCTCGAGGAGATTTCCATCCGTGTACTTTTCCTTTATTGACAATGGAGTGGTACAAAATTCCAGCAACGAATTTTCTTCCGCATGGTGAAAGTAAAACAGTTTTGTCTGAGTGTTAGGGAGTCGTGACCTCGTCATATCTTCTCTAAAACTGATCACTCTCACCGAATTTCTCACGCACAGAGATACTTCAAATACGCCAATTTCACTTGATAATGTCGGCAAGAAAAATAACCTTTATCGCTCTGTGTTTGGTCAAATTAAATCTTACAAGACTGGTTCAACACATATTTAAAATATTTCGTTTCATAACAATTAATTTAAACCAATTAATAGCATGAGAGGTTTACCAAAAATAAACAAAACAGCCAGTCCCCATTCCAAAAATAAAGCAAACAAAACGAACGGGGGGGGGGGGGCACAAACAAACAAACAAACAAACACACACACACACACACACACACACACACACACACACACACACAAACCAATAGGGTTATCTGTGTGGCATTTACTGGCTTTTTAACCAAGTTACACGCACGAGCAGAAACTGCCGGCTGAATGACCATGCAGCGGTCTCTATTAGATTTTTAGGTATTACTTTTTCATGAAGCTGCAATCAGGAGGGGCTGAGGGCAGACTGCAAAAGGAAATGCCACAATCCGATTCAATCATCGGAAGTGAAAACAAGTTCTGTTAAACCTCGCCAGTGGGGGGAAGGAATCACTCAGCTAATTCTATAACTGTTACAGTCGTTCATTTCTGCAGCATCCAGCGACAGGGGAATTGCTGTCACGATGGAGAAATGACAGCCCACACACCAAAACGAGCAGAGCAGCGCGTTCCGGCGTTCAAACCCCAGCGTTCAAACCCCCGGCGTCCAAACCCCAGGACCAAAGAAAACAAACAAAAAATACAAGGGAAAAAAGTTGTCAAAACAACACCCAGACACAAACGCTCTCTCTCTCTCTCGCGCGCGCGCGCGCACACACCCACACACACACTGAGGTCTATGACCAGGTCGGCGGCAGCCTGCTGGCTGTGTCACCGGCTGTTTGTTGGACGCCTCCTGAAGGTATACATTTCATTCTTCACTCCTCAACTCGTTGGTAATTCCCACCTCAAACACCAGGAACGTAGCATCGTTCTGATAACCACCTCATGCGCATTACTGCGTAGAGACGCACGTCATGACTCATTGCAAGTCTGGAACTTTCTGTGGACCAAACCAAACGTGGAGATATCATTTCGACATATCGGGGGTACACAATTAATAGTACCGTGACCCCCCCCCCCCCCCGCCCCCCCAAAACTTTTCTTTTTCTTTCTTTATCCTGGCAATAAGCGCAGACACGATACCCACCCCCACCCCCACCCCACCCTTTTCCCATCCCGGCGGGCACGGTCATTCAGTATCTTCATCGCCGACATGAGACATTTTAGACAAAGGCTTGCATGTGCAGAACAAGGCCGACAAAGAAAGGAAACGACGCTTTGATTAACAGATAAAACAGACATCAAACACGAAGCTGAAAGCTCAGCCTCAGATCAAACAAACAGAAATCATTAAACCAAATAATGGCAAAAGCGGGAGCGATCACGACACCAAGCCAGGCAGACTGGACCCACGAGTCCCCCAGACGTGAAGCATGGTGAAGCGGAAGGGGACCCATCATCATCATCATCACCCCCCCCCCCCCCCCCGTCAAGCATGGTAAAAAGGAAACCGATCATAGGCTCAAGCCGACCCCCCCCAATCCCTCCCGATGTAAACCATGTGAAAAGGAGGCCACGCCGGGCAGACACGACCCCGACCCCCAAGCATGATTTAAAAAAAGGAAAAACCTGATCATAGGCCAGGCAGGCTCGACGACACGCCCCCCCCCCCCCCCAAAGTGGTTAAAAATAAATAAATATATATATATATATATATTATATATATAAAAAAATTTTAAAAAAAGAAGAAGAAAAACTTTCAGAAGCAGGACACATGACTGCCGACGATGATTAAATATATATATATATATATATATATATAATATATTAAAAAAGAAGAAAAAAAACATTTCATGCCATGCGACACGACCCCCCCCCAAAGCATGGTTTAAAAAAGGAAAACTGATCATAGGCAGGCAGACTCGACTCCCCCCCCCCCCCCACCTCCCCACCCCCTTCTTCCCCGACGTGATGCATGATGAGGTGGGAGGAAGGACGGGCCGGGCAGACTCGACCCACGAGTTCCTGGACGTGAAGCGGGCCAGGCAGGCGACAGCCAATATCCTGCCCAAACTGTCCCGAGACTGGGCGGCCTTTTGTCCCAGCGGAGAGTCAATCACGGCCGTGTCGGGTCCACTAGGTCAGCACGTGCGTGCCGCTGCACGCGAGGGAAGCTGTCGTCTCTGACGCAGCTGCGGCGCGAGTCTGTCGCACAGAAATGTGTGCTCACACCACGCACACGTCAGGTGTCGTCTGCTACGATTACTTGAAGGAATTGTTCCACATCTATGATGACGGTTTTACTTCCTATAACCAACACCGCACTTTAATCGCAGCTAGTTTACCCAAAACCACACACACACACACACACACATTACTGCCCACCCGCTCCCGTTTTCTGTTTTCTTTCCAAGCATTGGAGGCGAGAACGATCGAAACGCAAGTGACATTTCACTAATTGGTACATTAATTATTCACAAGACTAATCATTCCACGACTGTCGATACTGAACACCGAGGAGTTGTTGCTTCAGCAGAAAATCGAATCAAGGCATACTCTGAAGCCCCCCCCCCCCCCCACCCGGCTACTCCCACGCCCCATGCCTGTGGAACAGTGTGACTGATCGATTGTGACGAAGGCTGACTAACGATGACGTTAATTATTCACAAGACTAGTCATTCGACCAGCTGCGTTCAGATTCTTCGAGTATTCGTCCACTGAATTAGCGAATACATGTACTGCCTCTAAGTAACGAAACGAGGAACGCTGCATGTCGCAGTGGGTTCAACGGACAACAAACCACTTGCGTCACTCCATCATGACGTGACGGCAACCGCCTAGTCGAAAGGACCCGAGCTGCTGTACTGACTAAGCAACTCTACTGATATCCGGAATACTCCTGTTACTGCCACAGGCCGACAGTCTAGGTCCCACAGAACTAGCTAATCAGCTTTAACGACGGCCCGCTAATCGTTGTGACGCCGCTCGCCCTCTCAGTCAACTCCCATCAAACAGCTGAGCCCCCACTGAAACGATGGGTTCTATCGAACAGGTCGTTTAACCGGTCACAATTTCAAGCAGCCGGCAAAGAACGCCCTTTGCCCAAAGCAATCAAACCCCCCAAGCACGCGGTTAGCGACTCGGGATCAGACCTGTTTGAACAGCAAGACCGACGGCATTAGTTGTCTAATCAAGAAGAAGCGCGATCGCTGGCTGTTTTTTATTCGCCGGCAGGGCAAACGGTGCCGAGGCGCCAAGGCGGAAGTCGCTATGACCACAGAGGCGGCCATGTGTTGCTGTTCCCAAAGGGCAGACTTGTCCACTGAACGGCGGGATGATTCACGCTGTGAGCGCAGCTGGAACCCTCTGTCGTCTGTCTGTCTGTCTGTCTGTCTGTCTGTCTCTCTCTCTCTCTCTCTCTCTGCTGGTTGTATGCTTATATATACTATTTAACTGGGCGGTGTATGCACTGTATGCGTGTGTCCATCTGGCGCTGTAAGTTTCTATGTTTCATGTATAAACAACTCATTCGTTCACAAAACTTCATATATGTATGTAAATGATGCCTTGCATTTTTTTTCTTCTTCTTCTTCTTTCTTCTTCTTCTTCTTCAGTTTTATTAGTAGTAGTAGTAGTAGCTTGGCAAGGACTAGTCGATAGACAGGTTTTGACTGAACCTAAACTACAATCCTTGTAAAATAAAGTTTTCGAGTTTTTTCCCCCTTCTCTCTCTCTCTCTCTCTCTCTCTCTCTCTCTCTCTCTCTCTCTCTCTCTCCCTCCCCCTCCTCCTCTGCGACCGCAGACTTCGACCAGAGACACTGGCACTTCACCACAGTAGCTATACTTCGACCAACAGAGTCGGAGCTTGCACAAAAGGGAATCAAACGAGAGCAGCCAAAGTAACTATCTCATATAAAGGGTTGTTCTTCCAGTTTATCGCCGTTCATTACACTAATGCAAGCGGATGAGACGAATTGACAGTGACAGCTGTTCACGGGGGAATCGACGAATGTTAGTAGGTTGCATCAGTGATTGACTCAGTGGAAACTAATGACCATCTGACATTTCCTCATCTTCAGGTTGTTGTTGTGTGCATGCACCCTGTGTACTAAAATGGTACCCTCTAGCGCTGG
This sequence comes from Alviniconcha marisindica, assembly GCA_018857735.1. NCBI lineage: Eukaryota > Metazoa > Mollusca > Gastropoda > Provannidae > Alviniconcha > Alviniconcha marisindica. The sequence goes on along the minus strand of JABMCL010002828.1, from coordinate 809,750 downwards.
CACGATGACAACACGACTGTCACTCAACGGTTCTTTTCCAACAGGAAGCCTGGAGCTGTTAACACGTATACTGGCTCATCCTTCTGTTGATTTCATCTCCCCAGCTTCAACACCCCACCATACCACACCCCATCCCAGCCCCAACCCACCAATCTCTATTTTCCCCTTCTCCTTCCTCCCCCCACTTCTTTTTCTTCTGCTTTCTAATTCTTCCATAATTTAAGACAAGCCTGTAGAGTCAGCTTATTTTCAGCCTCCCCTCTGACGCAAACGTTCCGTGGATTGTGCTGTGTGACAAAACAAACAGGCGCTGCGCCACTTCCCCACCCCCCGGAAAAACCTCCACCGCCCCCTCATGATGCACCCTCGCCTGCCTCACAGATGAAACAGCGCCATGCGGGGAGTTCGCGCCGTCAGGGTAGGTAGGTGCAGGTGGGATCATCACTTGCGTCTCAGGTCGACTGGCGTCACGTCATCCCAGGACCGGGACTTCTTGCAGGCGGCACCAGCCCCGACATGATGAAAGACAAATATTTACACTATTGCAAGCCCGTCCGGATGTGTGCCGAGAACAGGTGAAACGCGCTATCACTTACTGGCCTTCTTTAGGTTTGCCGGCATGCACGACAGCCCAGCGGATTCATGCTCGCAACGGATTAATAGCTGTCTTATCACCAACATCAACGGCAACACAAGCGTTTATTAATTATATATATAGTTGTGCCCAAGATGTAATATTGATCGCAAGAAGACATGGGAAACACGCGCCTGCATATAAACTGCAGCCAAAATAGTTTTACTGACAGTCTAAAATGACAGTAAAAACAAACCACTAACTTTCATACGGCGCCGACTTCTGCGCAGCTGTTTCACAAAAGCTGTTGAGAATTCTGAACACTGACTTATCCCCTTAAATTACTTTGTCGTTTGAAATACTTTGTTAAATACTATGTACATGTCGTTGCATTACACCACCAAAATAGCCACCGATAGTGATGGCTTTTACAATACAATACAACTTTATTGCCAAGTGTCAATACACTGATTGCACGAGGAATGTTTTGTGGTGCCAAGTACACTCATCACACATTCACTCCAATCATAAAACATTTAATTACAACAGCAAATAAACATTCTGGTAAAAAGTCATTACCGGTCTTTACATTCAGTATAAATCCAATTTCTACACTTCTCAGAACTGTTTTTTGGTTTGCCTGGATTGGACCATGCAGTCTTTCCGTTCCGACGAGAAAAACAAAATCGAGGGATCATCATGCATGTGACGATGCACGTAAAAGATCTTTTGTCAGTTGGAATTAGAGGAAACTGATGAAGTTCCTTCGCTACCGTTGCAAACCTTAATCCCTGCACCTCACCACAAAACAGCAACTTTCTTGTTATAATTAAGATTTGTCTACACTTAGACAAGTCGCAAACACTGTTACTGGATAAGGCTGCACTGTGGCCGATCACCGTCCTGCTCTGACGGGGCCACCCACGGAAGTAGAGGAGTCTATGGCACGGTGTCAGCAACAAACCACCTGTGTCTGGGGTGGAAATATCAGAATCAGCTTCCAGCCTGCAACCAGTGGTTTAAACAAGGGTCAAGAGTAAACCGTGTGATTAGCTGCTCGTTAGGCTGGGCTGTAACGGTACTCTGGAGCGCTTGCCGTCCCCGCAGCCACATTACACGCCTTGGCCAACCGCTGCCATTCTCCCCCCGGCCGCCCCCTCCTTCCCTTCCATGTCTCTAATAAATGGTATGCCCCGAATCGTAAATGGAGCCAAAGAGCGTCTGGAAGAGGCCCTTTCCGAGTTTCTTTTAGGGTAGCCGAACCCCACTTATCTCTTCTTCTTTTCTTCCCCCTCCCCCCCCCCCCGTCGTTTTTTGTTGCTGCTGCTGCTGCTGTGTTTTTGTTGTTTTTTGACACATTTTCTGCGTTTTTACCAAAACAGAGAGGCCAGTTATAAATTGATTCCCCCCCCCTCCCCCAACCCACCTCTTCTTTTTTTCTCTTTTTTTTGGGGGGGGGGGGGAGTGGACGCGGTATGAACTTATTCGTTTCGCCACACTTGGAAACAAACCTCTGGCAGAATACCTGCACTTCCGCTCTCCAGCCTTTTTTCTTTTTAACCCCCGGACACGTTTAGACAGCTGAACCGAAAAGAAATGCACGGTTGTTATCTGCCACAAAGTCAAGCCGGTGGAACCAGAGACGAGCTGTAGCCTGCAGGCTATCCATATAAATACAGGGAAAACGGCGCCGAGGATAGGATGACTGACGGACTCAGGCACAGAGGGGTTGGCGAGTCGATTACAAACAAGGCAGCAGCAGCAGACCCCCGCGCCCCAGGTATTTGTAAAGTTTGAGGCCCGAGATCAGCCGGAGCGGGGTGTAAATTCAGGTGCAGCGTCAATTGCCCTGGGAGATAGGCGAGGGCGCTTTGTTCGTGAAGCCTGCTGCACGAGATCAGGGTGCAAGTGAAAGGTTTACGAGGCCTGCTGGGCCAGATCAGCTGGGAGCTCTGACAAGCCTGGTGCCAAAGAGACTACGATCTCTGCTGATGTATCTAGTGTGCCCGTGTCATGAACTGGCCCAACGTGACGATTGCGGGGGGGGCACAAAACCGCAAAAATGCATGAGCAGCTGAAGGTCGCGAACCATAGTCTCTTAGAGCAGAGGAGGAAGAAAGAAAAACGCAGAGCGAAAGAAAATCACATGCAGTCAGACTGGTGCAAAGCCCGGTGCACAAGAGGCGTCGCAAAAACAAACTGATCCAAGTGTATGAGTATAATAATCATTCAAATCAAAAACCGAGGAGGCATAGAACGTTTGTTTTGCACAATTAAACGCCGCTGCGGTCAGACCAAGGCCGTGATAGGCGAACAAGCCCGTTCTCCATCAGTGGCAGGTCTTGGGCCCACGTGCACGTGTGTGCACCTGCCTTACGAAGAGGGTAAGCAGACAGATGGTGCTCCAAATTGCCCACAGCGGCCAGCGGGAGCAGTCACCGAGCCAGCATTCCATCTCGACTCGTGGCGCTGTGTGGTGTGTGAAGGAGAGCGAGGAAAGACTGACAGATGTGATGACAGCCTCACTGACTGCCTGATGATCCCACCGTCTGCTCCAACACAGACCCAGGCACAAAGTACCAATCACACAACTCAAAACCCCAACAGCTTCGTCAGTTCAGCAGCTACGGGCTGGCGATGGTGGTGACATGCAATTTCAGAGCAAAGAAGTAAACAATCGTTTCGTAAACACGTGTATACAGAAACCAAGAAGACAACTTCGAAGGTCGTTTAAAACGTGAGGAATGAAGACGCAATGGACAAGGAAATCTTTTCTTCACACACACACACACGCACGCACGCACGCACGCGCACACACACACACACACACACACACACACACACACACACACACACACACACACACACACACACACACACACGGCACAGGGACTACAAAAACAACGGAAACGGTATTTCCCAGAGTTCAGACCAGGTCAGAAGACGGGTATCAACGGTCTGGGTAGCACGTGGAACGCGTCGGAGTGCTTGTGGTCAAACACCATTAACATCACCTCCGACGGCACCGCCAGCATGCGACCTCGCCTCACCACGACGCGCTGGAGTCAGGAAGTGCGTTCTTCACACAGCCAGCAGTGCATCATGCACACGTACACCACAGAACATTTGCAGCACGTTATCGTCGTCTGGTTGACGGTGCTTTGTATGCATCCATGGATACTGTCGTCACCCTTACGACGGACCTTCCCACGTAACTTGGGATTCGTAACAGTAATCCCCCAAGTTATTTGTGATTTATTAACAAGTTCTACTTCACACACACACACACACACACACACACACACACACACACACACACACACACACACACACACAAATTACAGGCAAAGGGACTTGACGGGGACAAAGCTGGGGTTGGGGGGGAGGGGAGGGGGGGGGGGGGTAGAGACAATCTGGAACCCATACAATACTGGCATTAAAGGAGTTAGTGTGAACTGGAAACGTGTTGCAGAACACTGGGGAACAATCTGACTACGTTAGGGACACGGCCATGACATTGGGAGCAGGCGGCGATACAGCGATACGTGTCGTTTTGAACCAACATGTATTATTTACGTCTGCTCTGCTGCGATAGCTTAGCAGCAAATCACCGCAGGAAAAACGCTAAAATTATGCTACAGTCTACTAAACTGAACATATTCGCCCGGGTTGACTGGGCACTGACAACCAACCTTTTATCTGCTTGGCTGTTTTCTTGTGCAAACTGACGCCTAGCGCTGTCGTTTTCCTCCATAGGTCAGGCGCGTAATAAAATAATGTCCTTTATTATTGTTATTAACTTCAGAGCTCGCGTGTCCACTTCAATGCCAGCCCTGGCGGGAAACAGTCTTAATGTGAAACTCTTGTTTCCAATACAGGATAGACTGCGGATGACGGATTTGCCTACAGCAACGATCGACGCTGCGAAAGAACAAGCGGAGCAGGTTTTACGACAGCACCATCAATATAGTGAAAAAACAAAAACAAAAAAACTGAAACAGGGAGAGCGGCGGAGAGGGGTGGGGGGTGGGGGGTGGGGGGGGCGCAAGAGAGAGAGAGAGAGAGAGAGAGAGAGAGACACACACACACACACACACACACACACACACACACACACACACACTGCCTTTGCTGGTGGTGTACCACCTGTCGCGCACCAAGGTCTCGGAACACAGAAAATGTTGGTTTCCACTGACCAGCAACAATAATGCACACTGTACACATAGCAGTGACTAAGTGGCGAGCTAAGGCTGACCCTGGTCTGTCTGAACGTCTTGTGGCATCCGGCAGTGCGTAAGGGGATGCGGGGGAGAAAGAAAGGGGGGTAAGTGGGCCAAGGGAGTCGCGATGATGCGTGTTTGGGGCAGGACTGAGTCACAGCGGCCGGCGAATCAAACCTGGCACCAATCGATTTCCCATTCCACTCGCGGTGGATGCGACCCGATAGCTTCTTGCACAATCTCAACTACTCCACTTCTGAGCGCATATTCGTGTACTTCCCTCTTGCTGTTTCAATCAACTGGTTGCATGTACTTGACAGGGTTCCTCTTGCTGTTTCAATAAACAAGTTGCATGTACTTGACGGGGAACGAAGCGTTTGCTATCTCACATATCATGGGCTAATATTACGTGCCAGTGTTGATTTCAGATCCAGTATAAAGTCAACGTCAGCAGTTTGAGAAAGAAACAAAAAAAACAAATGGTGGTGTGGGGGTGCGTGTAGAAATGTTCTTGGATTTTAAGGTCCCGTGAACTGCATATAAAGTTGTTTATTCCGACTTCCAAAGACAAACAGTGACTAACCAAAACACCACTCGATAGGCTGGCGCTCCCCCCCCCCCCCCCCCCCCCCCCCATCTGCGTGTGTGTATGTGTTGTGTGCGTGCGTGCGCGCGTACGTGTATGTATGTGCGTGCGCGCGGGCGCGTAGGTGTTTGTAACTTTCATAAAATTGCTCTTGCTACGGTTGTCGAGGGTGGGTTCGTATGCGTGCGTGCGTGCGTGTGTGTGTGATGGACGGGAGGGTTTGGGGGGGGGGGGGGTGGCGCCAGCGGTTTCCAATTAGCAGCACACACACAAGACGTGTAACATTTCCTCGTAAACGACACAGCTTGCTTCGCGCAAAGAAACTGCTCAGCAGTATTTCGCCTACCCCATCCCCCCACAACCCCCTCACCCCACCCCCACCCTTCTTCCAATTCACTGCCTTCCTCCAACCAGAGAGCGATCTATCTTAGCTGAACAACAGGAACGTTCCCCACTAAACAAATCAAAGCCATCTCTCTCTCTCTCTCTCAGCCACTGGAGACGAAGGAAACCAGCAGATAAATTATGATTCGTCTTGTCCGTGACTGACTGTTATGCGTTGTTTTCCTGTACTGACTCAGCAGAAAACACAAAAAGCAAGTGACTCAAGCAAAGTAAGCATCGTTGCACACGGGATACAGCGGGCGTGTGCGGGTTTTTTAGTTAGTTTTTTTAAGTTTTTAGTTGTTGTTGTTTTGGGGGGGAACTTGTCACAGATACGGAAGTTGCCAAACCTGAGAAACATTCCAAATTACTCAGAACACCGAGGGGGGGCGAGGGGGGGGGGGGGGACTCTCCCTAAGTCAGGACTCTGCCCCAGAACCCGACGAACACTGTCCCAATCGTTCAGAACACGGCAAACAACTTTATGATTACTCAGAACACAATAAACGCTCTTCCAAGCCTTCAGAACACCAGACACACTCTGCCAATCAGTCAGAACTTGAACAGTGCTCTTCAAATAAATCAGACACACTCAAACAAACAAACAAAAAACCCACTCTGTTTCGAGTCATATCTCTCCTTTTCTGCCGATTGAATCTGCCTGGTCAAGAAACATTTTCAAAGGATGGTATGTGATGTAAACGGACAACACGTGGCTGTCAAACAGTCGACAAAGCCAGCCAGCTGGTAACTGATTTTTAACGTCCTGTCGATCGCACAGGAACAACGAGCACAAACAAGACAACAGACTTTCAACACTCTTCTCGCTACTAAAACCACACTCAAGTCAAATCAACAAATTCAGTCGCTGGAAGCCCACAACTGGTCTAACCGATCAAGCACACAATTACATATATTCAAATCAATAAGGTCCGTGCAGATACCGAAGGAAAAAAGACCCACTGTGTCCCACCAATGCACAATGCTGGACACAGCCCAACTCCCGACGTGTTAACAATATGACAAACACTATAGGCCTACTGGCCCACGAGAACTATCTCCATAAGAACTCCTTCTGTGTTTTCATTTATCAAAACACATAAAAGGTATAGAACACTATTTATTATGACGAAACACAAATGCCATCTATTATGACAAAACACAAATATTGTGTTTGGTCATAATAAATATCGTTCTTATTAACCTTTCGTTTGTGTGGATATTGTTTTAGAACGTTAGCAATCATTCTTGTTTCAGAATTCTTGTGTCTTCCTTTGTTTTCGCTCCGGCAATAATCGCTACTGCTGACCATAATCGCGAAATCTACCAAACTGTTACTCAGGCAGGCAATACTGTTTCATGAAAACTGCTCACTAAAAAGTTGGGAAGAAGGCAGTCATCCGCACTGTCTTGTGTTAGCAGTGACGGAAGCAGTGGATGTATCGCTGGGTTCATGTCAGTTTGTCGTATTCTGGAACAATTTCAGTGTGGTGAGCGTGGTCTTCGCTCATGCACGTGCACAACGAGTATGACAATCAAGCTGCATTCGAAAGGCCGTCCGGATACTGCACGGACACTAAGAGGTTGTTGTTGTTTTGTTGTAAACAAACATTTTGCTTATGGAGGAATACGTATTCAAAATTACGAAAGCAACTTCAGTAGATTTCGTGGGAAGGTTTCCATACACTTGGCATGTTGCAGACGTCTCTCTCTCTCTCTCTCTCTCTCTCTCTCTCTCTCTCTCTCTCTCTCTCTCTCTCTCTCTCTCTCTCTCTCTCCGCAAACAAGTGTTTTTCTTACTGACGAATACATAAAAAATTCCCAAAGCGACTGCAGCAGACTTCGTGGAAAGGTTTTCACACACATGGCATGATTCGTTTAGTGAGAATAGTTCTTCTTCACGTCATACTGAAGATTGTCACTGTTAGGGGTTGCGCAGCAAAACTGCTTCGATCCTGCAGTTCTCTTGAGAATCATATCTCATGGGAACAGTTGTAGGAGCAGTTTTCGTGGTACCTACCCGGTGAACTTTGCCCACGCCGAGCAGACAGTGATTGCACGCGCTCGCTGGTGGCGCGCGGCAGACTGGCTGTGGAGATCACCAGCCAAGCGTGAACAGGTCGATTACAGTACTTGATCCAGCACCACGGACAGGTGGCTGGGTTCGACCAGATCCGTTGTGACGGTCCTAATTACCGGAAGTGGGGCGCTCTAATCACATCCTGGGCTACCATACCCCCCACCTCGAGGCGCACTTGTAAAAATATCATGTTATCTCGTTGTGTGAGTAGAAAAGTGTGTTTCACGCACGCACGCACGCACACACGCACACACGCACGCACGCACGCACAGCACGCACACACACACACACACACACACACACACACACACACACACACACACACACGATAAAACACACACACACACACACACACAGTGTCATCTCTCTCTCTCTCTCTCTCTCTCTCTCTCTCTCTCTCTCTCTCTCTCTCTCTCTCTCCACCCCCCCCCCCCCCACCCCCACCCCCCCATCCCCACCCCACCACCCCCCACCTCCCGAATGTGGGTCGAATGACTCAACCCCTAAACCCATTTGCTGACAACGTTATCAGCAATAACTGAACATCGAAGCAATCATTTCGCAGCCGAGCGGAGGTGACCAGTTCATCATTTGGGCTCTCTGCCCTGTAAACACCCCTATTGATCCGAGTACCAGAGCCGAGTGTCCTACACAAACAGGCGATAGATGCTGTCCACTGATGTGAAGAGAATAGATACGAGAAAGCTCTCCCATGCAATTTGGTTGATATAAAAACCCGGACAGCGGCGGCAAAGGGTAAAGGGTTTCATATCAATCACAATGACCGGTTTCTCGAGTTCCGTCTCTGCTCAAGGACCGGCTCTATTGTCACAAGTGTCTCTGGGTGGCATGTTCGTCTTTTGTTTGCACGACAATGCCGGAACAACTACCAACCAATCAATAAACAGACAAAGTGAGAGAAACCATCAAGAACTAAGCAGAAAGTCACTGGGAAACAGCCGAAATCAAAAACAGAAACTCGGAACTCTAAACTTTCTTCGGCAGACAGTAGGAAGCGATCAAGGTTGGAGTGCAAGCGATTATCCAGAAAATGTCAAACGGAGACATTGCCATTCCAAAAAGCCCACCAAGTCGTGAAAACACGATTACAATGCGTCTTCCGCGGCATGCGTGAGTAGCGCTCACTGGCAGAACAGACGCAAGACCAAAGGTAAAGGGTGCGGGGCTGACGCCAGCCTCTCGTGTTGCACCGCTGTTCTGTTCCCTGCGTTACTATTCCTGGGATCTCACCTGGACGTCAATGGCAAGGGCAGTGATAGAACGAAAGGTGTTTTCTCCATTCTTCGTCCGGCTCGCTGCAAGGCCACTTCATTTACTTTTTACAATGCCGCATGCACTGACAGAGTCACCCAAAAAAGAAACAAAAATACCCCACCCCCAACTCCCTCTCCTCCTCCAAAAATGTGTTTGGCCATTTGCAAGTTTCTAGCCTTCAGCCAGACTTGATGCCGCAGTGGCCCTTTCACGGGAACTATGGTAACTACGGTACGTGCCAGGTGGAGTGGCCATGTGCTGGTGCACGCCCACCATCTGCACACCCTTCACCTCATTTTCACACGTTCGTCGGTGTAGACTGCAGAGACTGGGGCGTGATAAAGGGACTGCAAGTCTGTTGACGGGTCTGGCATTGCTGCCATTCTCAAAATCGCTCCCCCTAAAGACTACCCCAACTAGAAACATTATCTGTGCCCTTACTGATGGCCCTACTCTCTGCTACTCAGGAGCAGCCAGCTTTACGACTGTAATGCTCTCTGTGTTTTCCATACTGCTGACCGCAAGACCTCCTGGTCACAGGCGGACATAGGATCTTTAAAGGTTTAATAGCCTCCCCAAACACGTTCTGTCTAACACGACCGGCCTTTCTCCAACAGGTCAAAAGAGATCAACTTAAAACTCAAACCCGTGAATTTTGTTTTAAACTGCTCGGTTGATCTTATTTTCAACGCAGAATCAACGCAGAATCCGACTGTCAGTACCGACAGGCGGACCTGGACCCAGAAAACGCCGCCAGATTTCACAGCTGGCCTAACGGCCACCCGGACCTCTTTGGCCTTGCTCCTTGTTGTGTGCAGCCAGTTCCGCTAACCGTCACTAATGAAACCAACTTTTTTTTAAATAACATCAAATCATTTTTAAAAACATTATGCTAGACATATAAGTTCTCATTCACAGCTCTTCCACCTGCATGCCAAGTCTGTTTTCAGACGGCTACTGCACTTACCTAAACGTGCGCAACGACCTTCCAGTAAATGTGCTGTGCGCCAGCCACTGACGAGTCTGCACGGGTATTGATTGGGAAGAACTGAAAAGTGAAAACCCCTTTACCAGGTGTCGACCTGGAGTGGACCCCCCCCCCCCCCCCCCCAAACCTCCGCGGGTCAGTTTTTTTAGTTTCTCTGCGGCCGGCGCAGCGTGCCAAACGACCCGAGCTACATCCTCTGTACACACAGTCGTTTCAAGTTTCCACAAGGACCGGAAGTAGTTCAGCCAGACTTCAACACCAAACCCAACAACCCCTGGGTCAGACAGAAGACAGGAAGTAAAGCAGAAGACTATCATGCGGCGGTCTAAGTCACTCACTAGAATACCGCAATTCGTTCAATGGCGCTTTACGTCCACAGAGACAGTACTGAATATTAGGGACGGGGAGCCCAGGACGTCCACCTCGACCTTCACACAGCTCCTGAGCTCTGCCTCCTATGTTCAGTTTAGTGTCGCTTTACGTCCACAGAGACTGTGCGGACTGTTAGGGACGGGGAGCCCAGGACGTTCACCTCGACCTTCACACAGCTCCCGAGCTCTGGTACCGTAATTATGATGTGGGGCTCAGTGTCCTCAGATGTCGGGCTGACGTATTAGAGACAAGTACCGTAATTACTCCGACACAAGCATTTAAAGAAGACCCGGCTGAGAGAATGATGTTGGGGGGGGGGGGCAGAGACATAGGGAGACAGAGGAAGTTTAAGGATATTAACCTTAACCGCCCACGGTCATCTCAGGCGAGCGAGCGAGAGAGTGTGACAGACAGACGGACAGATAAACAGACAGACAGACTGACTGACAGAGATGATAGTAAGTTCTTGCATTTAACGTCCCGTCAAACCAACAGGGTCACGTCGGGTTGAAGAGCGCGAGAGCGAACAAATTATTACAGAATCTAACAAATGAATGTAATGTGTTTTGACACCTTGTGTATATATTTGGATAGGCGACTTGTTAGAAGTGATTGAACAGTTGCGCTGCTTTCTGATTTGACCAAACATTGACTGAAGCAGTCAGTCAACGGCATAGTGGTGCGGTGTGTTAACTGCATGCATGCGGAACTCTGTGGGAAGTTCAGGTCCACCGTCTCCTGCCACCGCTCACTGTTACTTCAGTCATCGTAACCTCCACCAGGGCCGCAGGTGTGGAAGAAGTATGCACCCAGTATATTTGTGGCTGGTTCGTTCAAAGTTCACTAGACTGTTACGGGAATCCAGTGGCCATGGTTCGACTCCGGCACGCGACAGGGTAAAGGGTTGCTGCTTTTTCTCCCCCCCCCCCCCCCCCCCCCCTGTAGCTGGGTTACCAAGCTGTATATCATTAATATTCATGCGACCAGCACGTGCACTACAACAACACAGCAGTGTGCACCAGGCAGCAGTCTACTCAGATCATCTTAACCACAGCTGGATCAAGATGCAAGTAACATTACACGAAGAAGATGGTGAATAAGCAATAAGCTACTGAATGAACCAATTCTCAGGAACACTTTATACCATGGATGACTATTGATAGTATCAATTATATCTTGTGAAGAGTGTGTATAATTATATATTCACATATATTATATCAAAACGGAATGAAGACGACTCGACACGAACGAAACTGAACGGCAGTCATTACTGTCAAGTACAAAGACTAGTCAATTGACAAGGTATTTTAATTCAGCTATATGATCAAAGTATGTCCCATCCAAGATCACAAAATATTAATCGTGTGAAACAAAGTGTGAAAGCATATGAATAATATGAAAGCGTAATATAGCATACCAGTCACCTAGCCTTTTCTTTTTTTTAATCGTGTAAGCACGAGACACCCAAAGCACACACTCTACGCTGGTTCTACAGTTCAAACACCAGCCGAGACACTCTCTCCACTTTTGTTTCTCTGTCAAGGCTGACAGGTGTCGTCTACCATGCTCCCATGAACTATGAAGGACGGCTGGTAAAAATCAACAGCTCAATTTGGCGAGAACCTGGTAAGGGTTCCATTGTGCCCCTGTTCAAATCACATTATATTGTTTACAAAGCACTCGCTCGCGAGCTACCCTACCGGGATTAGCCCTGAAAGGAAGCAAGCTGTTCTGGAAACCATTTTCACATATATACGTTATACGAGAGTGGGCCACAGGGATCGAGCTATTAGTCGCAACAGGCCTGAATACGCCAACATGCCAATACCGGGATTAGTCGCTGCAAAAATACCCAGCCCTCAGGGCCCTCCAGAGGCATGGGCACCCCCCCCCCCCCCCCCAACACACCCACCCACCAGGGGGCCTATCGTACAAGACAAGTTGTTGGTAATACACCCAGAGCCCCCCCACCCCCCCCCCCCCCCCCCACTTCCCCCCCCGGAGTACAAGAGAAGTTGTTGGTAATACACCCAGAGCCTCACCCCCCACCCCCCGTTTCGCTCAAGCTGTCGTGTCGATACGCCCATTTTCATTGAACAGGGGACAGCCTTTTTCCGCCTGCTCGCCTCGAGATGGCCTTGGTAGGATAAGGACTTTTTACAGCTTCTCCGCGCCCGTCCACCGACTTGGCAAGCCGCCCAACCGCTGGCCCAAGGACAGCTCCGGTATTCCTTGCATTAATTGTGCTGCTTGCTCTATCGCGTGTCTCATCACATGAAGGGAGGAGAGATGAAGAAAGAGAGAGAGAGAGGGAGAGAGAGCGTGCGCGCGACGCCGAGAGAGATTAACAGACTGATTGACTGGCTTTGAATTCTCACCGGTAAATATATTAGCGCAAAGGTTGGTTGAGATAATTTCCGTTGCTGAAGTGCCACTGGTAATCAAGATTCATTAAAGAGAGAGAGAGAGAGAGAGAGAGAGAGAGAGAGAGAGAGAGAGAGAGAGAGAGAGAGAGATGCATATAAATATATATTATGGAACAGGTAAACGAAGAGAAATAAAGCAGCACTAATCGAGCGGAAGTGAATGAAATTAAACACAATCTGTGAAAGCTCCAACCGACAAAATAACCGGGGGAAAAAGAATCAAAAAAAAAAAAAGCAAGGCAATATTTGTTTATGTGTATTTTGTTTATGATATTTATCTCGGTGTATGTGTGTGTGGGGGGGGTGGGGGGTGGGGGGGGGGTGCTTGTTTTGTTTGTCTGCTTAATGACAGAGTAAAAAAAGGTCAACTGAAGACAGCGATTAAACCAGAGTTCTAAGCTTAAAACAACAACAGAAGTCACTTTAGTATAAAAAATAAAAATAAAAAAAAAACTTTTTAATGACAATAAACTCTAGCTTGCAATAAGAAGAGTGATAATTTGAATTACGACCAGAGAGAACTAGACAGAGGGATGGGGGTGGAGGTGGGGAGCGACAAAAGGACACATTCTAAAACCTATATATATATAGTATATCACCAGTCGTTCCCCCCACCCTTCCTCCCCTCAGCAGTCCACAAACACACACACCACACACACACACACACACAACACACACACACACACACACACACACACGAACGCCAGCACATATACACACACACAGATGGGGGGGCATAAACCCAAGTAGGCTACTTGGCCTACGCCCACACAGAAACATAGGGTAGTAATAAACCTGAAAGTGCTGGATACCATTCGTGAACGCAAGCACTCGTTCCTTGGGAAAGCCAGTCGTTATTCCCGCCTGAGACCTGGTGCAACCCATTTCCCTACATTTCTGGGTTCGCCGATCCGACGATCAAAGGGGGGAGACGACTCCTCAAAACAGTTGTCTCGTCGAGCTGCACAGCTGCTGATGAGGCCTTTCTTCTTCCACAGTCGGTCGTACCAAAGAGACTGTAGCCTACTATACATAGCCTCTGGTCGTGCTGCTTGCATCAACTCACAAATCAAGGCACGTGTCACAAATTCACCGCGCCGTAGCCGAAGAGTCACATTCCCATAAATCGTCTTCTAACCCCCCCCCCCCCCCACCCCCCACCCCCCTTCTTCCTTTCTCCCTCCTCCCTCCTCCCCCCCCCCCCCCTCCTTCCTTCCACTTCCCTGAGTGGGTTGCCACACACTCTCAAAAATTCAGTAACAAAATAACACAGCAAATCAGTCACAATCAATGCATTCTGAGTTACCTTCGCCTACGCGCAGACGTCGTTTGACGTAATTGGAAGGGGTTTCCTTTGTTTTCTCGAACAAAAGATCTGCCATCAAAGGGGCGCAACACTATCACTAGCTGCTCCGTCAGTCAAACGTTATTCGCTTGTGGGACCGGCCTACCGTTGCGAATCCGATCTCAGTTTACATTCCGAGAATTCCGCTTGCTTGCCGCTTCTTCTTTTTTTCTTCTTTTTTTCTTGCTCAGGTACGGTGTAATCCTAGACCGACCCATTCAGCGACGGAACTGCGTAACAAGAGACAGAAACTAGCAATTATTGGACTCATCAGTGGAAATGGCGTAGGTTGTTTGAAGCTCGGTGAACCTCCCACGGTCTGAAATTGGCAAACTGTGCTCTGGTGCAGGACGGCACCATGTATTTGATGGCACAAAGGGGGATGCTAATTTGACGAGGGTGGGGAGATGAGGATTCTGGCGCCTGCCCAAGAATCTGATGGCTCAATTTCAATTTGAGTTCAATATGTACAGCAGCCACAAAACGCGAGATATAACTTA